>JANAVB010037818.1:1853110-1903110 GCA_029216955.1 Iris pallida
CACCACTAAGAAATCAGAAAAGAAAGGAGTCGCAAAGTCCTCGATCATGCACACCAGGTCCGCAGCAAAGCGGACCAACCAACCCTCCAAGCTCCATTAATGCGGAACATTCTCTCCTGGAATATCCGCGGTCTGGCGAACAAACCAACCATGAGGAGAATCAACAGCCTTAAGAAGACTCACAAGATCGACATCTTGATCATCCTTGAACCTAAAATCCCCTACAAGAGACTTAAATCCATTCAACTATAGTTAGGCTTTCATTCGGCCATTGCTGGAAGATACGACATTTGGATCCTCTACTCTAAGGATGTCAAGATCGGAGGTATCCAAGACTCCGGACAAGCCCTATCTTGCTGGATGGAACACCTTTTGATCCCCAAGCGTGCGATCCTTTCCATGGTTCATGGCAGCTGTGACGCTGCGGATCACAAACACCTATGGAACGACCTCTTGGACATCCACCATCACCACCATACCCTACCGTGGCTTTGCATAGGGGACTTCAACTCTATAACTTACAGAGAAGAGAAGACCGACGGACGCCCTCTCCCCCATTCAGCCATGCAAGATTTTAGCAACTTCATCTTCAACTCCCACCTCTCCCCTCTTCCGTTCACTGGCAACGCCTTCACCTGGTGCAACATGTAGGAAGGCGACCGACGACAATACTTCCGCCTCGATAGGGCCCTAACGAACGCCCACTGGTAAGGTATGGGGACTACCTCCTGGCTATCTCACCTTAATGCCACCGAATCCAACCACGCTCCCCTGCTAGTTGGACTTACTAGCATATTCAGCCAGTCCAAAAAGTATTTTCGTTTCCTAGACTTCTGGGGCGAGCACCCCCAATTCTTGGGCGTCGTCACGGAAGCTTGGAACAGCGCAGACTCCAACGAACCTCTCTCTCGGGTAGCCAACAAGCTCAAGGCCATGAGAAAATCCCTAGTGGTCTGGAGAAAGCAAGCTTATGGAGATATTTTTCAAGCCATTCTTGAGGCTGAGGATGACGTTACATGTGCCGAAGTTAGGTACATGACCGATTGTTCGCCAGCTACCAGAAATGCCCTTAACCTCACCAAAGCTATCCTCAAATTCAGACTAAAAGTTGAGATCGATTTTTGGAAGCAAAAAGTGAGGCTTAAATGGGACAACGAGGGGGACAAAAACTCGAGCTACTTCCACCCTTGCGTCAATGGTCGCAGACAGAAACTCACTCTCTATCAGATTGCCGATAAAAATGGGTCCAACACCAGCGATAAAATAGGTATCCAAGTGGCGCCCGCAAAGTTCTATTCTCGGCTATTCTCCAAGGAAATGGTCCTCAGAGACAACACCTTCCTGGACGAGGTTCCCCACCTCATCAGCGACACAAACAATATCCGGTTAGAACAGCCTCCTTCATAGCAAGAGGTGAAAGATGCCGTCTGGGCCCTCGACGAACATAGTGCGCCTGGACCAGACGGGTTTTTAGGGGTTTTCTTTCGCACATGCTAGGATATCATCAAGGAGGATATCCACAAAGTGGTATCTGCTTTCATCCAGGGAGCTATTTATCCCAGAGCCATCTCGAGTACCAATTTGATCCTCATCCCGAAGAAAGATAATCCAGAGATATTCTGCGACTTTTACCCCATCAGTCTTTGTACCATCACCAACAAGATCATATCCAAGATCATTGCCTCCAGCATGTCCGGCCTCCTTCCTAAGATCATCTTGGAGGAGCAGAGTGGCTTTGCCCAGGGGAGAAATATCCAAGATAACATCATGTTGGCCCAAGAGTTAATTACCTGCATTAAGCTTTCAGCAAGAGGGGGGCAATATAGCCATCAAATTAGACATAGAGAAAGCTTACGATACACTACACCAAAACAATTATTTTGTAACACATTTTTTTTACAACTAGTAACAGTTATTACCGTGACAATATTATAACGGTAATAACCGTTACAATAATTCAAAATTGTTACTAAAATTCTAATTTTGTATTTTTTGTTTTTTAGTAATTATTGTAACACTTAAAACCGTTACAAAGATTGTTACAAACTAAAAAATATCAGTCACATGGATTCCATGTGAGATAGGATTTGAATGTTAAAAATTGAAGGAAAGTTAACTCCCGCACTCATTTTAGTCATTTTCCCTCACTTTCCCATCTCTCTCTCTAGCTTCTGGTTGCTAAGACGTCGTCCGCACCGACTATTGGCACTCCTCCATCACGACGAAGAGGCGAGAAGATTCAATCTGGTACGTATTTCTTTGATCAAGGTTTTAGAGTCTTCTATCTCAGAATCTCAAAATTTTGGTTTGATTTAGGGTTTGTGGTCGAAGCAGAAAGGTATCGACAGCCCACCCTACATGTACTCCCTTCATCTTTTCTTTCTATAAATTAGGGTTTTATTGATTCAGCCCCCCCTCTCCTTTCTCTCCCTCCTGTCGTTCTTTGGATGTCGAGAGCTAGGGTTTACTCCGACATTAATGTCATCCGTCCAAAGGAATACTGGGACTATGAGTCTCTCGTCGTCCAGTGGGGGTAAAAACCCTAACCCTAAATTCTCCCATTTTTATGTCGTTTTTTTGTAGGTTTTGATTATATATTGGTGATTGTGTTTGTTGTTAGAATCGGATCAATCTATGTCGAATTGCGTCGATTGTCACGAATGATACCATGTTTTGATTGATATGGTTCACCTGATCTTGAGCTCAAAAAGCTAGGGTTTCCATAGGTCTTTGTTGTAAATCGATGATGATTTTTGTTAAAATCAAAAGAAGCTTATCGAGTTGAATGAATTCACGAAAGATGTAATTTTCGGTTGATATTGTCCACTAAAGAATGGGAAATTGAAAATTGAAATATTCGGCTAAAAGGTATAAACTTGAGCTAAACCCCTAATATTTGAGAGAGAGATTTTCTTCTTGTTACCATTTCTTGCAGAGAGAAGATAGGATAGAGTCGGACATACCCAAGCCCTAAATACACGTAATTTTTATGATGCACTTTCTTTCCATGATGAAATATAAATGGTAGTAGCCAATTCAAGATTTTTGTATTCTAGATTGGTGAACAAGCTGAAGAAGATTTATAGGACTTGAATATAAGGATACGGACAATCTCCAGTAAGCCCATTACTAATTTTTCCTATTAGTTCACATTCTGAGATGTTATGAATCATATTTTGTTCCGACATGCTACTGAATCTTAGCCCTCGGTGCTACCAAATATAATGTATATGATTGTGATCTTTAGTGGTCCAAGTAATTTTATAGGTTATCTATTTTAGGCCATATATAGCATGTATGATTGTGATCTTTGGTGAACTAACTCCAGTTAACTGAATTATTGGCATCATTTTGACATGGCTGCTTGAATTCCCTTCTTATGGAAACTATGGATCTATTAGAAAATTGACTTGGATTTTGGAGGCTATGGAAATTCTGCCTGTAACAATATGTTATTGAGACTGCTGATATTTGTCTTCATAAATTGTAAGTTTTTGACCTACAGAGCACAACCAAATGTTGAATATGCTCACAGGGATAAACTAAGGAAGCATTTCATATAGTCTAGCATTTCTACTGATATCTTGGTGGCATCTTTGTAGCGGCTTTTCAGGTAATATTTCTAGCTCCTTGGATAATAATTTTTGGATGGCAAGTAATTCTAGTTTAGGAAATGCTTATTGTAAATTGTTTGAACCATGATGTGTTAGTCAAGAAATGAATCTCAAGTGGAGGTTTATAATTTTGAGCAACTTCTACAACTGCACATATAATAGGATGTTGAAACCTTGAATGATAATGACTATAGTTGGCAAGTTTTATGATCAAAGAGCCATAATCTTTTAGCGTTGACAATAAACATGATATTATTTGATATGTGTTGATTGTATTTATTGTTTATCTTTATTTATGTAATTTAATTGCACGAAACCCATTTAAATTCAAGTCCTTATAAGTAATCAATGCCATGTTAAAAAATAAACAGTTTAACATGTTCATGTTGCATTTGTATGATGTGGATTGAGAATATTAGCTGTCGTTTTCGTCATTTTCTTAAAGGGGCATAGAGTTAAATTAAATAGTTTATGGATATATGAAACACGGATGAAAATGATTTGTTGTCTATTTTTCATAAGCATTCGATTGGTGCTCGATTATATAGTCTATATTGTCAGAAATTGTTTGCACAATTTAAAAAGGAAAGGTAAAAAAATTTGTTTGAAAGTTTATGTTTTTTTTAGTAATATGTTTTTTGGGTACCCGTTAAAAATGTGCCTGGAGGTAGGTGAGTGTAATCCATTGGCAGAAGTCACAATAGAGGTGGTGTAACGAGAAAGGGAGCACATTCTGCGAAATATGTCTTTAGGTTTGGAATCGAGAAATTGTTTTTTGATTTTTTTTTGGGTTTTAGATGAATTCTGCTGAGAATTTACAACATCATAAATATTATGGTTGGTTTCAAGATTGAAGATACTGTATGGATAGTTTCTTTTTACTAAAATTTGTATAGAACTATGTTTCCCAAAAGTAAAACAAACTAAATTATATATATATAATAAATCATTGCATATATATATATATATATATATATATATATATATATATATATATATATATATATATATATAGGTGAGTGTAATCCTGCGATATCCATTTCTCGTTGTGCAAAGGGTACAAGATTACTCACTTGTGTTAGTTCTTTACGTGGCTTCCTTGATATCGGCGCATGTCTCTGACAAGCATCACATTTCTTCACAAACCTTCTTTCAGGTGCCCCATAATAGGTAGTTGTTTTTATCAATACTACCATAGCTTAGAGTTGAAATATATGAAAATTATGTTAAATATATGAAAGTTGTTTGTTGTATGCAATCAATGCTTAAAGCATCAGGTGTTTTATCAATACTTACCATTGTTTGTTGTTTGACTAAACATTTTCAATGTTGTAGTTTTTTTTTTGGGAGTTGAAAAATGTGTCATCTTGAACATAAGGAAGGACCGGATGCATATCCCTTTGAAGGTGGTTTATTGATTGGTGGCACCTGGAAGAAGGTTTGTGAAGATGAGTTACTTGCTATAGAGTCCAATATCAGGTTTTTTTGTGTAATTACCTTGGAAAATATGTTCAGTTTCTATCTGTTCTTTGTTTACACAACGTAAATACTATAATCGATGGCCATTTAGTTTTGGTAGTAATTCCTGTAATTGATTAGGTAATCTAAATGGCCCGGAGCTTTATTCCTCTTCTACATTCATCCTTTCTAGTGTTAATTTATGTGAGCAGCTGCATAGACATCGGATATTTTTTCTGATCCTTTATAATGAATTGCTCTTGACGCCACGAGAAAAAACATCTTAGAAGAAGATGCAACTCAATTGCCAAATGACAGATTGCTCTCCAGAACATTATTAGTCGATGCCTTCAATTTTTTGCTCAAAACTGCCGAAGACACCTTAACATCCATAATTGGATCAACATGTAAATAGCCAAAGCACATCGTCTCAGATGACTAATGCATGGAGGCATAAGACCAATGGTCTCGAAGAATTATCAACCAAAAGTATGCATGAGTTTCATTAGTTGAGACTTATTAAGCAATGGACTTTCATCTATATATGGTCAACCACCTCTTCCTTCCTGCTCCCATCAAACATAAGTGACAAAGGTATGTTGCTTCGTCTTACCTTCATTATTTAAGTAATTCTTCCATCTCCATGAATACAGAATCCTCTTTTCATATTTTACAAGTGTACGTGCATCTTTTTTTTTAAAAAAATAGCTAATTACATGTTTAGCTTTCAATTCTTGATTTTCTTTACCTTTGAGGACTTGTACTTGGTATGAAATTTTGGAATAACTTACACTTTGTAAGGAATCTGGTACAATAAGGATAGGCCTCATTTGAATGCTTTTAGCAGAATGAAAGATGTGGTGCTTTCAGATCATGCGTTTGTGGGTGTACTCTCATTTTTTTTTTCCATTGCTTTTGTGCAGATTGTATATTTCTTTGTTTAGGTCTCGTGGTTATATGATTAACTAACTGGTCCAGTCATTCTTATGAAGATGTAGTATTTATATTGTGGTGGATCACATTATTATTGTAGCTTCAGAATGTTTCAAAAGCTTAAGCATTATGTTGTCAACCAAACGCTTCTCTGCTACTGCTAACAACTGCTATGTTCTGTTGTATTTTAGTCACAATCGCTGCTGTTATTTTTCACATTTGCCAAGCCTTCGATAATGAATACCTTCAACTTTGTTTTCATTTTTGCTTTACTGTATACAAGGTATCTAAGTCTTATCTAGTGAAACATATGGAGAGGCTATAGCATAGGGGAAAAAATTGGAGGGACAAAAAAGTTCCTAGACGAAGTCCATGTGTCAAAATCTGATTGAATACCAATGTCCAAGTGCACTGCACCAAATCCCAATGAACCATTTGCCATATAAATGGATACTCCAAATATACTATTTCATACAGAAATAAGCATCGTGTCTGTATCGTGTCTTCTCGTAAATGGCTTTTGCTCTTTTATTATGCGGTGTTAACAAGCAACACCTTTTATTTCATCTTTTTTATTGTGCAAATCTTTCAGATATACTCAGTGAGTGTATCTGTCTTTTGGGTGGCAATAAACATTCAAGAAATGGATATGTCCGAGGTCATATAAGTGTGAAATTTTCATGTGATCCAGATATCTCATCTAAGCATGTACGTTTGTATAACAAATCTGTTATATTTAGAAAATGCACTTAGCACCTTTTTTGACAAATCAAGTTTTTTTAGGTTGATTTTACTTTAGAGGAGATAACATATCTTCAAGATTATGGATCATCAAATCAGGATGTTTCAGTTATCCTTGAAATTGAACAACATGCCCATGAAAATGGATTGTAGGTCACTCTTACGAAATTATAATATCTTAGTATAGCACTTAGATATAATGCTATTATTAGGTACTTTATACTGTAGAAGTTATTGACATTTTATCATCTTGAAGGAAAACTATTACTGGTTGGGTTGAATTTTGTGCAGCTATCAGTTGCAGGCCTATTCTGGTGATATTAGTGCCTCGTTTGAGGTAAAAGTTCACATATATTTATGACTTGGTCCCGCGGTAACAGAGAAGTGGATGATAACTTGTCTATTATCTCTACCTAAAATGTGTTGAATAATTATTTTGTTTTACCATGAGTTGTATAATTATGTCATGTATTTTTGAGTCTGTCATGTTCGGTACTAGTCTATCACGATGAACACAGCCATCTTTCTATTTTTTGAGAGTTTTTGTGCTTGCCATCACTCATGCCTTTTACGTCATCACCTATTTTTTGAGAGTTTTTGTGCTAATGCACTTTGTACACTGATACAAAAAATTTGTTTCTTTATTTTTTTTTCTTCTCTACCAGGTCATGGTAACTTTGATAATTTGAGGCTTGTGGAGCAGTTCCAGAAGAAAGCACCTGGTGCAGCCTCTACTACTTTGTTTTTGGAGGGACATTTGAAGCGGCATCGGGGAAGAAGGATGATTCTTTAGAGTCCTTTTTGTGTGTAGTATTTCCTTTTTTCAATAACCAACCAACTTTCTTTATTCCATCTATGTTTATTTTTTCGGAAGTCTCTTTGTTGAGATAACTCATCCTATTTTGTAAATTATGTTATGAGGTTTGTTCAAATGAATTGCAAAACAAAAATCGTTTCTTTATTTGATGCTAGATGGTAGGAGGTATTTTGATGTTTTATGTACCAATTTGTTAGTTTCATTCAGTCATGGCAATGATAGTAATGTCTCTACTTACAGAGCTTAAAGCCATGAGTTCATCCGCAATGAAGAGATTGCAAAGTACTTTTTTTATGGCTTTTGTTACATCACTATGTTCTTATATGTATGTTAGATTAGATTGGTAGAAGGATATTGTTGCTTAGAATGTGATTTATTTACTTGTATTAATTACTTGTCATTGGGCAGCTAGCATGTATATACAAATTATTTTTTTTCCAGAAAAATATATTTGTAACAGTTATAACCGTTATAAAATTGAAAAATAAGTAACAGAAGAATGCATTTTTGTAACGATTTTAACTGTTACTCAGGTAAATTTAGTCACGGTTATAAACGTGACAAAAATCGTTACAAAATTTATTTTTGTAACGGTTATTACCGTTACAAAAATCGTCACAAAAATTTGTCACGCCTAATTCGTCACGGTTATTACCGTGATAAAAATTATTTGTCACGGTAATAACCGTTGGTAATTGCCTATTTTGGTGTAGTGATAGACTAGATTGGCAATTCATGATCTGGATCTTCAGAGCCTTCAGATTTTCTGAAACCTGGACCAACATCGTGTGGAGATCGATCAACAACTCGTGGTTCTCTACGGTTATCAACGGTCAGGCGGACGTCTTCTTCAAATCGAGTCACGGGGTTAGGCAAGAAGATCCTCTATCTTCCACCATTTTTATCATTACAGCGGACGCATTAAGCAGAAACCTTAATAAGATGGCGAGCACCCCAACTTCCAGCACTATTATACCGCCAGCGGATGCCCGATCATCACCCACATGGCTTTCGCTGACGATATCCTCATTTTCTCTTCAAGGGATGCCGGGTCGTGGAAGTAGTCGACAATACGCTTCAGAGATATGCCGGGTGCTCGGGCCAGAAGGTCAACCAAGACAAAAGTGTTATCTACACCCACCACAAAATCAGGAGAGAGCACACGGCTAGCCTCTCTAATACCACCTCCTTCCCCATCAAGCATCCTCCATTCCACTACCTTGGATGCCCCCTCGTGTACGGTAAATCCAACAGCGGCATTTTCGAGAACCTGATCAATTGCATCTGGAAAAAACTCGAAGGTTAGCATAACGCTATCCTATCCCCAGGAGGCAAGATGATCCTTATCAATCATTTCCTCACATCCATTCCCATCTACACCTTGGATGCGTGTTCCCCCCCAAGAATGTGCTCTCTTCAATCGTGAGCACCTTTTGCAACTTTCTGTGGGGGCACATCGGTGGCAATGACAAGCATCATTGGTCTAGTTGGGATACCATGGCTCATCCTACCGGGGAGGAGGGTCTGGGATTCACTAAACTTTTCCACATCGTTAATGCCTTTTCGATGAAACTGTGGTAGAAGCTCCGCACGAGTCAGAACTTATGGACCAGGTTCATGAAGGCCAGATACTTCAAGCATATCCACCCATCGATGGCCATCACTAACAGCAGATCCTCAGCGGCTTGGCGTCGTATTCTTATAGGCCGGTCTCTTGTCGAACCCGAGATGCACCTACAGATGGGCAACGACGATTCTTCACCATTTATGGAATGCTGGGTTGGAGACACCTTGCTTCCCAACCTTTCAGCTGCCCCTAGGAACAACACTATTAAGGACTTATGGGACCCCTGTGATAACAACTGGAATTGAAATAAGATCCGAGATTGGGCCGGGCCAGAGGCTGTCGATTGCATCCGTCGTAGCGGGTTGACAATTTGGTCAGCCGCAGACAGGCTCATGTGGTAGCCCGCAGCCACAGGATTATTTTTGGTCAGATCGGCCAGAAGAGTGATCCTTGGCAATGCAGTGCCATCTCCTACCATTGTATCCTTCTGACAGACATGTATCTCCAAGAAATGGTCCTTCCTCATTGGAGAACCCTTCAAAATATCCTACCCACTGATGACACTCTCAATACTATCGGGTTCAGCCTTGCATCAACGTGCACATGCTGCTCTGATCGTCAATCGAAAACAGTGGACCACATCCTCTATCAAGGGGACCTTCCAGCTAAGGTATAGAGAGTTTTTTTCCAGCACTACAGAATGGCTCAAGGGGGTGACAACTTCCCCGACCTCGTTAAGACCTGGGCTTCCGCGTCCCATGGCCACCAGTAGCTGCCGCCACAATGTGGGTTATCTAAAAAAATCACAACAAGGCAAGATATGAAGGCCACCAGTACTCCCCAGACCAACTCATTTGGGAGACCATTCAGCAGTTCCGCAAACGAAGCTTCCTTTGTGCGCACGGCTAGACGGTCTTTTGGAACTCTCTCCTATCCCCAGCTTAGACGTTTTGGTTTCCGTTTCTCCCTTATTTTGATAGTATACGTGTATAGGCTTAGACATTTGGCGCCTAGTGGTATACTTGAACAAGTTTGGCTTTTCAGGCCTACTTGAATAATATGGATTTTGTTTTATAATATATATACATATATATATATATATATATATATATATATATATATATATATATAAAATATATATATATATATATATAAGGGCATCGTGTGCATAGAACGGGTGGCTGGGCAGCATCGGCTGTCATAGGCGTCGTAAAGACGTCGGGGTCGCCTTCGGTATCGTAGGCGAAGCGAGACGTTGAGTTGCCGGCGTCGAAAGACGTCGGCTGTCCCGTGAGGCTCTGGAGCGTACAGAGTGCGCGAGGCGTGCATATGGGGCAATGATAAAAAAAACAAGTGAGGACAAAATCCGTACGAAGAGTCCAAAACGACATGACGATCGGCTAAAAATTGTGTGCAGGGAGACACACGATTTAACTGAGCCCACACATGCTGGTTTTAAAAGAAAAATATACATTATATATATATATATTATATATATAAATAATATATATATTTTATTATATATATACAAATTATATATATATATTATATATATATTTTATATATATATATATATATATATATATATATATATATATATATATATATATATATATATATATATATATATATATATATATGTCTTGGCAATTGTTTGGTAACATTCCCGGCAAGTTCCAAGTAAAACTAGTTACTACAGAGTCGACATAACCATGATTTTTTCTTGAAATTATAAATCTGGAACTCAGACGTTAAATTCAATATAAATTATGTTTAAATCAAAATTTCATGATTTTTGTTGATTTATATGGTTGTCCTTTATTTAGGGACTTAACCTTGAATTTCTGAAGTCAAAAACTACAAAAATAGGTATAAAAATCCTAGAAGTATGTAGACTTGTCGTTTAGGAAAGCTTGTGTCCTATGTGTAATTAGAATATTAGTAATAATTCTTTTATTATATGTGGACTTTTGATAGGCTTTGGCATTACAGATTCAGCTGGGACTTGGACGATAGATAAGTACACCTTGCCTAACTGTATAGTATTTATATGCATTTTCTATATTGCTATTTCTTTTTAGTTATACTTGATTACATGTTATTTCTGTTCATGTCATTATTATTTTAGCGTTGTACATGCACGTAGATAGTTTTTATCTTTTTATTATTTTCTGTTATATTCTGCCATGTCCTTGTATAATACTTCTTGTGATTGTCCTTGCCCAGTCCTTTATCGCATTCCCTTGACATGATTGACCTGGACTTAACTTGGATTTGACATGTTTGATTGATTGACTTGACTTGTAGTTCTAGGCGAAGATTTTGTAGGTGTTGACTATACTTGACCACTCTCTATTGTGAGCCCCCACTGAACTGCAATAGAGACTTACTATAGGTTGTTAGCCCCCTCCGAGTTGCAATCTGTAGGGCCGTCTCCCACCGAGTTACGATTTATCTCGATTTGCCTGTAGTCACGTTTATTAGCACAATTCTCGATGACATGCCATTTTTTAATTTACATCCTTGTATTGTTCTTTCTTCAGTTTTTACTTCTTGTACCATTTTCTGTCTTTTCATGCATGTTACTACTGTCAAATTAGGCTTGTATATTATGTGTCTTGCTATGTCCCCTGAGGACCTGGTGACCTCTCTAGGTTTGCTGAGCTGCTAGAATAGAATGGTAGTTTGTGAATGTTTCTATAGGAATACATGTATATATTTGGTTGATATCTTCATTATGTTCATCCAGTATTATATTTGTTTCCATTACTTTATTCTACTGTATAGCCTAGTTTTGCAAGCTTTATTCTTTTCTATGAGCTTGCTTAGACAAGGGTAATAGATACTGATCCACTTTATTATATATTGTCTATTCTTGTTTGCTTGTAGAATCTACTGTGTTAATGCTTGATCAATATTAGTGCACTTGGTCTTGCATGAGATTTATTTTCTGTAAATTGAGATATAGAATTATTATGGTGATATAGAGTTATAACTACCTGACATAGGCAGCTTATACATATTCGAGCTGGGCTAGAGTCACTTGATATGTAGCTGGCATATTTACGTATCCTAGTCCTGTGTATTTTGGGACTGGGGTATGATGAAAGGTTTCTTCTATTTATGGGATCGATGGCAACTCGAGAGGGGAGGAGGGAGTGTGAATAGAGTGCAGTGAAAGTAAATATCCTTAATTAAAAATAGTTGTGTAATATGAAGGCAATTAATTACTACTATATAAATAAACAAATAAGTCAGTAGTAGAGTAATAGAGAGAAAACTCAAAGACATCAATTTAATCCTGGTATCCCTCTGAAATGACTAGTCCAGGCCTGAGAACTCTTGCTCGGAGTTAATATACTATTTTTGAATAACAGTTACACCACACGCTTTGATCCGAAGTGCACGTCGACTTCTTTACACTTCGTGCTTTGATTCAAAGGGCACGAATAAACTTTAACTCTGAACAAATAACTTTGAAAAACCAAGCCTATATAACTCAATCACTTCTAATCGGAAACTCACTGGCATTTAGAAGAATAAGAGTTGTCTTGGAGATTTGAAAATTGAAAGGCTTTATAGAATAGAGAAGATGAAGAATGGGTTGAAATGGAAAGTTTCTTCTCTATTTATAGTAATTTTTGGGACAATGTTCGGGCAGAACTCGGATGCCCTAACGTTCAAAATTTTGAATGTTGGAGGCCAAAAGAATTGGTAGCCCGTTCTGACAAGGAGGGTTTTCAGGAGCACCAAGTTCGGGCCGAGTTTGGGGTGAACTCGTACCGACTTTGGTTTATTGAATTCCAGAATTTAATGTGGCATATTTTTATTCAAAGAGGGTTTGGTTTTGGTTAGAAAATATTAGGATTTGGATAGCCTTATTTGAGTGGAGGATTGCGACAACTTGCCAGTACGATCTGACTCACATAAGTCCTAGACTCAATAAAAATAAAATACAAAATAAATAAAAAATAATTTGACTGATTTTTAGCTTCCGAATAGATTTAATTCAGTCTTCTGAAGTCTTGTATTTCATGTATCGACTTGAAGTTTATGTTAATTATCGAAATAAAGTTGATTGTAACAAGGTCGGTCAACAATCTCTCCCATTTTGATAATTGACAAAACTGTGACTGATATGAGAAATATAAAGTTCTTTGGTAGCAGAATCAGCAAGGTACAAGATGAAACAGCTCGATATGAATCAGCTCCTTCATAATAAGAGCAGTATGAAACATCTTAACAGTATCTAGCAATCATATCATCAAGTACTCTGTGCAACAAATATCAACAAATATTATCAGTAATAAATCAACAAAAGCAAAAAATATTAACAACAAGTTTCAGTTTTCAAAATTAAGTATCCAAGTATCAATTTTTTTCCCATTGTCATTTTATCAAAACGGAGTAGAAAACATGAAAGTAACATGTAATATAACACTACTTGATAGATAACAACCCAAAAGGTAATACTGAGTAGCATAATGTTTGAAAGACATAATTGTCTGAAACATAAATGTCTGACTCCAAGCTGGCTTTAGCAAAGCATAACTAAAATAAAAAAAAATCACAACTAGATAGATAATACTAAAAACTAAAGCATCTGATCTTTACATCATTGATCATCGTCCTCATCGTCATCATCTCCAGCCTCTCTAGAAGGCTCACCAGTCTCAGCAGACCGGTTGGGATCATATCGAGTAGCAACAGGATCAAAGTATCGTTGTGCCTCTCGATCATCAATTGCGATAACCAACAACTGAGGGATCACGAACCATAGGAATGGGTCCGCCGAGGCTATGAGCAAAGCTATAGCCATAGTCCTATAAGGTTTGGTCAAAGCTTGAAACTGCAGAGCAGTCCCAAAATTTACAGACCGAAATTGAACCATGATTAAATTTTGGAAGGACTCATGGGTGACTCCTGTGTAGGGATGAGGTAGAGGATGACTGACTGATGGGCCAACGATAAGACGTAGAGGTGGTGCAGAAATAACTGGAGGCTCAATACGAGGATGCTTTTGAAAAAAAGTAGGTAGAGCATAATCAGGACAATCATCTAAGGATATATCAAAATACTCAAAGATGTAGGGCAAATACATTGCATGAAGAAGGTTATGCGGTTTCTTGTGACAACGCTCCGTAACAAAAATAATAGTCTTTGGTAAGCTAAATGAAATACCAAAGTGCAGATGAAAGAAAGCCAAAAGTTCCAAATATATGATTTCATCAGTGGTGGTTTGTTTTGGAATAACCACAAAAAATTGCATACGATAGAGATCATAAAAATAGCCATTCATATGCTTCGGTCGAAGAAGACCATGAGGACGGATACGTAGTGCACAAAACTGTCTCGGTCAACCTGATTCTGATAATCGACATAACCATGCTTAATACAAGAGCTTAGTTACAAGAAGAAAAGATAAGCTTAATACAAGAGCTTAGTTACAACACGAAAAGACTGCGCACAAAAGATAGGACATCTGCTTCAACATGTTGGATCAACAAGTTGTCAATACTTGTGTCCTTATTTGATGTAATCTTATATTTTATTGAGTCTAGGACATTATGTACATCAAGTTGCATTGATACTCCAAATGTCCACTTGATCCAAAAACAAAGTCCACTCAAACAAAGGCATAAAATCCAATTCCAAAAAGCCCAAACAAAACCTAATAAACTATTCCAAAACAAGCTAAAATCTATACCTAATATGAACACCAAACCCGGACTGTTCTAGCCAAACTCGGACCAAGAACTCTGTCTTTAAAATTTAGTAATCCAGCTAGTTGTGAAAATCCTAAATTATGTGGCCTCCAACGTTCGAAAAATTCAAATTTGCTACCCGAATTCTCGTCGAACTCTATCCACAAAAGCCTATAAATAGAGATGGATTTTCACCTTCTAATCATCTCATATACAAACCATTCTTCTATCCTATAGTGAGAATATCTCTTAGCTCAACCTTTCCATCTCTAAGATCGACTCTCCAGCCTTCTAGTTCCAAGTGAGATCTTGGTTTAAAAGTTTATTCGAGTTGTAAAAGCTTGACCTATAAAAGCCTCTCTCTCTTATTCTGAAGTCGCGAGTCCTTCGTATCAAAGCTCGCGGTTGTGAAGTCCTTGTGTCCTTCAGATAAAAGCACAAGGTGTAAGGAGTTGCAAGCATTTCAGATTCAAAGCTTGTGTTTCAGTATTATGACTATAGTGGATTGAACTTCGAGTAAGAGCTTTCGGGCCTGGGCTAGTCCTCTTAGAGGAAAATCAACTCTAACCTTTTATGTTGCATTTTCTCTCTAAACTCTGCTGCTTTTAATACTTTCTTGTATAGACATATTTTTATTTTGTTGGTTAAACTGTGCCTTCACTTAGAATAATTTTTAATTAGATAGATATTTCAGCTATAACCTATTCAACCCCTCTAGTATTGCCAAAAGGTCCTACAATTGGTATCAGAGCAGGTTCTCTTTATAGGTATTACTAATCATATCAATTGTTCCTACAATTGGTATCAGAGTAGGTACTCTATATAGGTATTACTGATCATACCAATTGTTCCTACAATTGTATAAGAGCACAGTCTCTTATTACCGAATTAACATCCATAGAGAGCATGGCCATGAGTGAATTTATCTACACCAACATTGGTGAGGGCCAGTTATCAAATAATCCCCCCTATTTGATGGTTCTGACTATATCTTCTGGAAAGCTCATATAAAGATTTTCTTAAAATCTATTAGCTTTAAATTATGGTCAAATAACACTAATGGTTATGAAAAGATTGACAAAACAAACAATGACTACTCCGAAAAAGAAAAGAGAGTAGCAAGCAATAATGCAAAGGTAATGTACATCCTCTACTGTGCGCTAAGAAAAGTTGAGTTCAGACGTATCTACATATGCAGTACCGTGCACGAGATATGGGAACGACTAAAGGCAACATATGAGGAACATAAAGAAGAATCCCATACTGCTGTACATCTCTGCTTGAATGAAGCAAGCATAGAGAAAGAAATAGATACTCTACGCAAGAATGATGATGACAAACCTCAACATAATACAAACCTCTACCTAATGGTAAGTGAGGTAAGCAATGAGTCATCGCTAGATAAATTTTCTTATAATGAGCTGTCAAATGTCTTCATGATCTATTTGACGACTATAATAAAGTTCTAGATAGATATAAGCATGCTAGGAAAGATATACTATCTTATGAGCTTGAAATTAAAAAGCTTACTTGCTTACTAGACAATGCACAAATACTTCTACTTCTAATATGTCTACACTTAAGCTTAGACTGCATAAAACTCTTGAGTGCTTCGAGAAAGGCATTCAGGAAAACGCTAAACTTAAGAAGGAACTAGAATAAAAAAGTAAGAAACATTTTATAACTTTGAGTAAAGTTGATACACTCACTGCTAAACACAATGATTAAATTATGAACTCTAAAAAGTTAGAGATTAGACTAGAAAAGCAGGTAACACAACCTACTACTCTGTCTAACACTAAACACGTGACTCATTACAAAGTCACACACAACAAATCACGTGCAAATAAATCAAGCAAGATTAAAGCTTCACGCAATCATGATTTTATCTAAACACAAAAGAATAATGATATTATACATCACACCGATGCACCTATGTCAAACTCAAATAATCATATTACATTTTATTATTGCAGTTTGAAAGTCACATTTCACATTCCTGTGAAGTTAGAAAACTACTCAATAGAATATTTTGCTTAGGTTCCTAGACTAATTATTATGGATCCAAACACTGGATGACAAAGATATTATCCAATCATATAGGTAGAACAATGTGTAACACGACGTACAAAAGAACTATTGGTGATTGCACCATCATAAATGTGGTTACTAGAAATACTGGGGTGACACGCTATATAATTCCTCCCAAGTATGCTTTCTCATATATCTAGCATGTCATACCATCATTAATATCTATTTTAGTAATGATTTGATCTATATCATGCACACTTAGATATTCATTCTCAATGTATACTCATGTTTGAATTTATCAAAGTTCCTTTTGAAATAGGCTTTCTGATTTCAATGGTTTATGATTTCTTAGCCCATAAGAATAAAAGCTTGGGTACACTTTCTTAAAATATTTTCAACATCCAAAGAGTGATTCCTTGCATGAGTTTTTTTAAAATTCTCGATTATTAAGGAAGAGATTTATTTTGTGTACAAGCCGAAAAGGTCCTTCTGTCATACAAGCATAAATAGCCTAAAGCGATACAATGTCAAGTGTCTTGTGGCTAACGATAGCGGGGAGCAGGCCCCTGTAGTTAACCCAAGAATAATCAACATCTTATTAACCAAAAGATTCATAAAGAATTATGTGCAAACAATTATTCCTAGATGATTATTTGACTATATCTATATATACATTAGACTTTGAGCATATTTGAATTTTGAATTGATCTGATCTTGATATTTCATTATAATCCCAGCTTTTATGCAATATTCATTATCATGACTTACTGCTAATTTTCTTGTTTTATTAATCTTTTATTATTCTCTTCTTATTTAAGTTACTAACTGCATAAAGAAGTATTTCTTTGTGGGAAAGAATTTAGGCTAATTGAATTTCTCTCTCTTAAAGCATTTCTTTTTTTTAACCCTACGGTTATCAGATTGATATCGTACTAAGGTTTTAAAATGAAAGAAATAAACTTTAACAAGAAGACCTAAAATCTTTGATATAAAAATTCTTCTAAAACATTTTTTTATAGAACAAGCAATTCCCCTAATAAGCAGTATATCCTTAATTATATGAAATTAGGCAATTATTTTCAAAATAGGATATTTATGATTTATGAATTATTTTACTAAAGCTATTTCTATTCGAATTGTAGCTGTCATTCTGAGGACTAAATGGACACATTTTTTAAACATTTATTAGAGACAACTTTTCATAATAAAAATTTCATATTTCAAAAGTTTTTGAATTCCCTTAATAATTTCTCTTTGATATACGAATCTGTCCGTTGCTCGAATGCAATTATTAAGACAAATTTTCAAAGATTCTTCTACTGTCTTGAAATTATTTTCTATTTTTTGAATCATTACTTCAAAAGATTATTGAATGATTAATACATCTATATACAAAACTCAGAAGAGTCCTAGCAGTGCATGGATAGAACTCGGACCGAGTTCGGACCGAACTCGGTCTATGTGTTTCCAGAATGGACAAAAGCTCTAGGATGGCCATTTTTATATAAACCCTTCTTCTCCTTCATCTCATCCATACAAATTTTTCCTAAAACCTCCAAACCTAACCCTAATTTCGATGAATCTCTCTCTCCAAAGGGTCTCATCCTCTCCGGCTTTGGATCAAGATTCCTTATAGGATTCTCCAATCTTTTCCTACATCCTTAATGTATATCTCTTCTCATTCTCTCAAATCTCCATAGCACCCAATTTCTCTAAGAAGACAAAGCGAGAGTCCTCATCTTCCAACCCTCCTCAAGAGGATACACTGCACTTACTCTTTTCTCCCGTAAAACCTAATTCAGAAGAATTTGATGATTTCATCTTTTCTTCTATTGAAAAATCAATAGCTTGGTTTAAATATTTTGTCAAAAGAAAGATTTTAACTGGTATTCCTATTAATTTTTCCATATTTTATGACTATAAAAATACATTTGGTCAATTCCATCTCAGCCACCTAGTGTCTACCATGACACACATATATACCAATGTCATTAGAATATTCTATTGTAACCTACCCTTTGAAAATGGCATCATTTCCTCTCGACTAGGAGGAATTAACATTGAGTTTGATGATAGTAAATTGGATAAAATCCTAAACATCCTAAATGAGGGTGACAACCTAGTTAGTATCAATCGATTTTGGTGAAAGAATGAATATTTACTCCTTCCGAGATATCCTTTGTGTCCCACATCCTTGTCCATCTGAAAAGTTCCACATTCACTGCTTAAACTAATACTACTATGAACTTCACCGGATTATCTTTTCGGCAATCCTTCCAAAGAAATCTTCAGCCGATGTGGTTTATTCTCTAGAGATGTCTTCCCTCTATCATTTCTATCCTTCTATTCCGTTCAGCCTCCCCAAAACTATGATCAACCAAATAATCAGCTATCGCGACACAAAATACCAACTTCTTTATGCCATTTACCTACCCATCATATTTGCTCACTTCCATATTCCTATAGATGAGCCTACTATTCTCAAGAAGCCAACATTTCTCAAGAAGGCCTACAGGACCTACTCCACTTATCCATCTTCTTCTGATGAGGATGACTCAATATCCTCTGATGCCCATATGGACCCTGCTGATCCTACTACTCCCATACCACCTGCCACTTCTATACCAACAGCCCCATGATCATCCACATCTTCCACTTCAGCCTCCTTAGACTATCCAAGACATGTTCTGCGAGCAATTTCACTTACAAAATAAGATGATCACTACTCAGCACTCCATGATCATGTCTCATCTTCGTGAGAATGACAGTCATACTACTCTCCGGATGCATGCCGTGTCCAACTTTGTTGAGGACATCTAGTACACCCAGGCATACCATCATTTCTTGCCTTATCCAGTGATGCGTAACCCCTCGCGCCAGGGCTACTGGATTGAGGATCCTTATGATGAACCCTACTTTGATCCATCTAGTGTCTACTACCCTGGTCTCCCGCGCACTGATGATCCCACTGGTGGTGCAGGTCTATAGCTGTCTTTTGTTAGATGATTATGAGGAGATTTATGCTTCCTGAGGAGTTTTATGTTTTGGTTAGGAACTATTTATGGTTCATGCTTATGTACTGGAACATTTGCTTCGTTGATATATTTGACTCTGATAACTTTTTATGTTGGGTTTACATTCAGACTTTTTTCTTTTATTCTCTTCCTCTGTTTGTTTTAGGTTTAGTATTAGACTGCTTATGATACATTTTTTTTTATCTAATATATAAGCTCTAGTTCCTATTCCTTCATGTTACTCTATAGTTTCGATGGTACATCATGGTTACTCATGCCTCTAGATGATTTTTTCTTCAATGAATGTTCATATGTAATAAGCCATGTCCTTCTTCTATTTTTTCCCCGTTATTTAGAAGGTGTCTACCTTATGATAAATGATAAAGGAGAATAAAAATACAACTCTGACTATTTGGAGAAGATACAACCTGTATGACACTACGACTATATATATAGAGGAACTATATATGCATTCCTTATCCTTTAATATGCATACTTTATCCTTAATATATGTCTTTGCTATATAAAAAGGTTTTGCTTGGTTAATACTTAGCAAATACTGCTTTGATTATAAATACTTCTTTCACATGCTCATCAAGCTATGGTAATATGATTAACTGATCTGTGATGAATGTGTACAAGTCAAAACAACATTTTCTAGGAATTACAGATAACCTAAGTAGCTCGTACATTATTTAGATGAACTATTGATCTACAGGGGAGCTTGCATTTTGTTCAAAGGCTACATATAAACTACGTGTGTAGGAGCTTACAATCGGTCAAAGGATACCTTCTAATTGAGTTATACTGGCATGGTTTGTCAATTATCATAATGGAGAAGATTGTTGACCCAAAACTGTCTCGGTCAACTTGATTCTGATAATCAACATAACCAAACTTAATATAAGAAATCAGTTATAAGAAGAAAAGACTGTACACAAAAGATGTGACATCTGCTTGAATATGCTAGATCAACATGTTGTCAATTCTTGTCTCCTCTTTGATGTAATCTTATATTTTATTAAGTCTAGGACATTATGTATATCGAGCAGTTTCAGAAGATGAGCCCCAGAGACTTTCTGGGGACAGAGGGGATCCTATATGCCGATGAGTGGATCGAGCATATAGAGGAGATTTTCTGCTTGGCCAGGATTCTAGCAGATCTTCAGATTGAGGCAGCAGCTAGCCGGATGTGAGATCTTGCTCGCACCTGGTATCAGTCAGACCCCAGGGTGGGGGTAGCCGGACAGACTTGGGAGGAGTTCAAGGGCTTCTTCATGAAGAAGTTCTTCCCAGATTCTGCGCTCAGAGCTTTAGAGTCGCAGTTCGAGAGCCTAGTTCAGGGGAGCCTGTCAGTGGAGGAGTACGCTAGGGAGTTCGACCGCCTCAACAGATTCGTGGAGGGTTTGAGCGAGGCGGCAAAGGCCCAGAGGTTTCGGAAGGGTCTGGTCAAGAAAGTCAAGTCCTTGACCAAGGGCAACATGGATGCTACATTCGAGAAGATTCTGACGGGAGCCTTATTGGCGGAGGATGATATTGAGCTTAGGCTCAAGAGGAGGCGAGACCCAGTTGGGGGAAGCAGCAGCGGAGGACCGGCCAAGAGGCCGCACGTTCAGCATCAATTTCAGCAGCAGTATCAGCAGTCGATGGTCCATTTCCAGCAGCAGCAGCAGAGGCCTGTTCAGTATCAGGGACAGAGACCGGTGCAGTATCAGCAGGCACCCAGGCAGCAGCAGAACACCATGTGCAACTTCTGCAAGAAGCAAGGCCATGGGTAGAACGACTACAGGAAGAGGCTGGGTATGTGTTTGCTTTACGGATCAGTGGAGCATCAGTGTAGAGAGTGTCCTAAGAACCCGACACCATTGGCTCAGATAGCACCAGGAGCTAGAGCTCCGACAGGGCAGCAGAGGGGACCACCATTGTAGACTCAGCAGCAGAGGTTCGTCCAGCATCAGCAGCAGGCCAGGGGAGGCCAGCCAGGACGAGCTTTCGCCATGACACCCGAGGATGCTCAGGCCGTTGGAGATCTAGTCACAGGTTTCGTTCTTTTTCTTCAATTCTAAAATTACTGCCTTGAAAATTCAATTCCATCTGTTCCTATCTGTTTCTTCATTGTTGATAAGTTTCGATCTGGTGCTTCATTATGATTTAATTTTTCTTCTGAGATAAGTCGTATGGGCTAGGTCACCTCGATTATGAGATTTTAGAATCCTCTGGAGTCATGCTAGTAGGCATAGTGAGGACATATAGTCGGATTATGGACGTATTTTTCGGGTGTAGGAATTTAAGGTTTTCGCTGCCAAGCTCGCGGCAATGCAAAAATTTTAAATACCATAATTCTAGATATATGTACCATAGTTGAGGACTCTGTGATTATCGTAGCCTTGCTCACTGGCATGACAGAGATTCTGAGTGTCATGATGATTGGATAGACGCATACGATTATCGATTTGTATGATTTCTGTGGTTACTTTGTTTTAAAATTTTTGGATGATTTCTTTTAAGGTGGATAGACTTATAGTATCTATTTGAGTGTAATTTTAAATTTTATAAATTTAGTCTTTTAATTCATGCCTTGACTTTTGAGATTTTGATCATTTTAATTTTTAGTCATGACTTGTGATTTCGATATTTTACTATTGTTTGTTTTAATTTCGAGGACAAAATTCTTTTAAGGTGGATAGATTTGTCACCCCCAGTTTCCAGAAACAGGGGTATTTTTGTTTTTTTTTTCATTTTTAGATTATTTTGAAATTATTTATTTATTTATTGTAATATTTTGGGGTTATTTGAGTCGGGTTCGAATTTCAGCTCAATCCGACTTGAAACGGAGACCCGGGGTAGTTTTGACTTTAATGGACCCACACACTAGTTAGCCATGGCCCACATGTCATTTATTTTAGTTAGTGACTAGGCTAATTTATTTGGATTACGATTAATTAGATTAGTGTGTTAGAATGACCAAACTAGCCCCCGACTTAAACCCCCTTTTTGATGTATTGTTAATAGGCTAGAGGGGGGTAATTTTGGCATTTCAAAATAGAACATAGCAGCCCTCTAGTGGCCGGCCACCTCTAGGGAGGATAGGCATGAGCCCCCCTTTGATATTTCCTATTCTTTTCCATCTCATTTTCTCTCTCTTGTTCTTCCCCAAATTTCTAGAGAGCATCCCTACCATTTTCATCTCCAAATCAACTCCTTCTTCCACCAAATCTTCTCCTTTTCTTCTCTACTCCATGAGAGGAAGGTTCTAGCCAAGTTTGGAGAGATTCGGAGCTCGTTCGTGTCCTTTTGGAATCTCTACGTGTCGGTGTCGTTTCGGAGGGCTTTTTCTTTTGAATCTCTCTCCCGGAAGGTATAACCTCTCCTCTAAACCACCCCCTCTTGCATATAGGTTAACTTTTGACCCATAGGAATGACCCCCATGGTTTTATGTCCATTCGTGTCCATTTCGTGTCCATTTGGACACTTGTAGAGGTGTCCTATGTGTAGGTTTGTGTCCATGTGGGAAAACCCCTATTTGGACACATGGGGAATTATTTATATAATGTTTTAATGTAGTTCTAATATTTATTTCAGACTTTATGAGAGATTAGGAATGTGTTTCCCCATGTATCATAAGGTATCATATTATCTAAATCTATATAGATGTATATATGGTTAATATATAAATAAATCATTATATATATATATATATATATATATTATATATATATATATATATATATATATATATATATATATATATATATATATATATATATATATATATATTATATATATATATATATATATATATATATATATATATATATATATATATATATATATTATATATAAAATATATATATATATATATATATATATATATATATATATATATATATATATATATATATATATATATATTATATATAAATATATATATATATATATATATATATATATATGGTGGATTATATATGTGGTGTGTATTTTGTGTTTTGAGTGGGGAGGGTGTGTGTGTATGTTGGTGTAGTGTTGGTGTTTGGTTAAATGTTTGAGAGAGATTTTGAGAGTGGTGGTGGAATAGAGATTTGTTTGAGTGTATGCTTGTGAGAATTTGAAGGGAGTTTGAGTTTAGGTATTAGAGTGATAGGGAATATATATGTATATATATATATATATAAAAAAAATATGTATATATATATATATATATATATATATATATATATATATATATATATATATATATATATATATGGTGGATTATATATGTGGTGTGTATTTTGTGTTTTGAGTGGGGAGGGTGTGTGTGTATGTTGGTGTAGTGTTGGTGTTTGGTTAAATATTTGAGAGAGATTTTGTGAGTGGTGGTGGAATAGTGATTTGTTTGAGTGTATGCTTGTGAGAATTTGAAGGGAGTTTGAGTATAGGTATTAGAGTGATAGGGAATGTAAAATGGAGAGTGTTAGGGAGGGGCAGGAACCAACTGAAAGCAGTCCCTAACCCAGCCTTAGAACAGCCCATCTAGGCAGCCTTGTTTCAGCCATAACCTGTCACCTAACAGACCCCAAAACAGGTCTTGTACACAGCCTAGGTGCTGCCCTCATTTTCCTCCTTATTGGCTGTCACATGATCACTATAATTCCAGTCCCCTTGGTCCTAACTAACCCCCCACAAACCTGTATAAAACCAGCCCAACACCATGCCATTTCCAGGCCAACACAGTCCTTTCATGGCTGTGCAAACAGTCCATGGTATCCCAAACCTGTCATACAAATCAGTCCCTATAAATCAGTCCTACATAGCCCAAACACCACACCAAAGCAGCCCTTGGTTTAGCCTATAACAGCCCCTACAAATCACCACCATAGTAGCCATGTTAGCACCCTCTAAACCACACCATGGCAGCCTTAAATCAGTCCACATTTGCCCACATAAAAGTCCCCCATAGCAGTCCTTAACACTATCCAACTTCAGTCCTATACTAAGCCATAGAAGTCCTCTCTAACAGCCCCACATGCCATAACATTCAGGCCCATGTAGCAGTCCAAAACATGCCATAAACTCAGTCCTAAACACCCTACTAGCTGTTCAAGACCTTCCCATTAAACCATCCCAAGATGAGTCCAATACAGCCCCTTCCAAGCACACAAATCTGTCCTATATACATGAATCCTGTTGCCTTTGTGTATGTGAGTGTGAGTCTAGATTTGGGTGTAGAGTGAACCAAAACCATTGTGAGCCTATGTATATATGTGTGTTTGTATAGGAGCTATGGGTGAGTGTTTGTGAGATTTAAGTGTAAGCTTGTAGTGTGAGAGTATATAGGTATTTGTGAGTGTGAGTGATATATGAGTATAGCTAGTAGCCTATAGGAGGGCCTATATGTAAACCTATAGTTAGAGCCTATATGTGACCATGTATAAGTGAGTATGGTATCATGAGTGTTGTGTGTGAGTGAGTGTTAGGAAGATGTGAGAGGGATATGTGATATTGGTAAGGTATAGGACAAAGTAAAGGGTAGATAACCAACATGTGCCATAAGATGACTTAGATGACCTAAATACTAGGTTTTTTTGGTAGGTAAAATTAGTATAGGATAGTATCTAGCTATCCTAGGAAGCCTAGGCTAGTATTCCCAGGTTAGAGTGGTATTGGACAAGGTATTGGTATTTACCTTGGTAAGGTAATGTAGGTAATGCATAAAAATAGGGTATTTGAGTTTGGAGTCTAAGATAGAGTTAGAACTTGGTTCCCTTGGTTGGTAATGATCAAATATAGTGCTCATAGACTAGTTTTGACGTTGGTTGACCATTTTGACCAAAAGTCAACAAAAGTCAACAGAGAGTTAAACTTAGCCTTTAAGCGACCAGATTTGACCAAAACCAAACCAGAGTTGACCTGTTGACTGAAAGTCAACAGTTGGTCAACATGTGACTTGTTTGACCTAGGGTTGACTCCGTATTGACCAGAGTTGACCAGAGTTGACTTTTTGACCAAAAGTCAACTGTAAGTCAACCCTTGACCCAGTATGACCTAGTTTGACTTGGATTGATTTCCTGTGACCTTGTTTGACCTTGATTGTCCTAGTGTGACTCAGTATGACCTAGTATGACCTAGTTTAGCTTGGTGTGACTTAGGTTTGACCTAGATTGACCTAGAATTCATTTAGAATGCATTGTAATACATCTTATTATCATTTGTGGACTCATAGTGACTTGTACTGTTCTATAGGAGACAGACACTACTCCTCAGACAGTATATTCTCTTCAGACACTCAGGCTATCAGGCGAGTACATTCTCTGACCATTTTATACTTTTCTGGATTTACATTCTTGTTCTAGATTACTGTACTTGATGCTGACACGACTGTTATTACAGATTGGTACTATACGGATCTTCTTTTGAGATGTTATCTCCTTGTATTCACTATATACATATTGTGATGTGCGTTTCACTTCCATATTGTATTTATTGAATACCCATATCCTTGTATACTCATTGTACATATTGTACTCTCATTATCACATGAGCCCCAGGGATAGACCATTGTACACTATTGTATAACATTGTACAACCATTGTATAACATTATATATTTATTATATAATATTGTACATCTATTGTATAACATTGTACACTATTGTGCAAGATAACGTAACTGGAGTAGATCCTTGTGTATTGATTGGGGAGGGGGAGTAGAATTGGTTATGTACTCAAATCCTATTGTACAACATTGTATAACTATTGTATATGTCTATTGTATACCTACGTACAATGGAGTTACCATTGCATTGTCCTAGCCCGTTTACATAACCATATTGTACTCTAAATCATATGTTTCTTACAGTTCTTACTTATCATATTTAGATATTTCCTGTTATCAAATCTCTACTGTTTTTCATATACCTTCTTCTTTCAGCGTTTCATGTACTTTACTCTATTGTATGCTTTATATTTTCTAACTCGATATGAACTGCGTGAGATGTTTTGTGCTCTTTCCCGTCCTGACTGGACCTGTTGAAAATATTACAGAGGATGAGGATGAGGCCTGCGTAGACACCTACTATGGGACAGCTGTAGATGCCATGTGTGACCCGGATTTCAAGCCTGATCCACTAGCTTAGAGACTGAGGCTCCCTAGTCTAGGTTTTCTATTCTATCTTTGAGATCTGATTGAATATATTATTTCATATTCAGTAGTGGGACTTGTATTCTGGATGTTTGTTGAGATATTATTTCAGACACTTAGACTCTCTTGCTGTGATGTATATTTCTTCCATTCCAGTATTTATCTATCTATCTTCCCATCTTATCTTTCTGCATTTAGATGTGATTGAGACTATATATTGCTATGTCACCTCCATTCGGAGTGTATATACTGTACAGGTACCTTTATATTGTTAGATGATTGACCTAGGACAGCGTTCTACCGCCGACACTGCAGCGTAGGCTGGGCGTTGTTACGTTCTTGTGCCCTCACAGTGGGTACGGGTCGTGACACCGGTTCTGATGTTCAGCTTTAACTTGTTGGCAAACTAAACATAGAGAGACAAATCGGGCTATCTCCTTCTTCATACCATTCCACCAAAAATGCTGCCAGATATCACGATACATCTTCGTACCGCCCGGATGAATCGAATACTGAGAACTGTGAGCTTCTGCCATGATCTCCTGTCTGATATCACCACTAGGTACACAAAGATGCCTCCTATGTCGAAGTATACCATCCTCATGGATGCATAACTCTGGTCTCCGTCCTGCTACACATTCTGCTCTAAGCCGCTGAAGCTTAGAATCTGATGACTAAGTTAACTTGACCCTCTCAACTATACTGGACTGAACTTGCATACTGGCCATCAATGCCACACTGGTAGGAAGGACAACTTCTATACCCATCTTCTGAAGATCTGCTAACAGCTCTGGCTGCGTTGTTAGAAAATAAACTCCGCCTCTTCTGCTCAGTGCATCTGTAACAACGTTGGCCTTCCCAGGATGATACTGTAGGTTGATGTCATAATCCACAAGTAGCTCAAGCCATCTCCTCTGACGCATGTTAAGATCCTTCTGGGTGAACACATACTTCAAACTCTTGTGGTCGGTGAAAATCTCCACCCTATCTCCATACAAGTAGTGTCTCCAAAGCTTAAGTGCAAATACTACTGCTGCCAGTTCGAAGTCGTCCACTACACCAAAAAAGGCATTTAAGAACATATTTTACATGTTTCAAATATTTTTAAGAACATATCATAACCGTTCCTAAAAGTGGCGTTGCAATATTTGGAACAATTATAACGCGTTCCTAAATTTCGTTCGGAACGGTTATCAGACGTTCCTAAAGTAGATGTTGGAACATATATTTTGTGTTCCTAAATTATTTTTAGAACGCCTTGGAAGCATTTCTGAATGTTATTTTGAAATTCTTTAAACCCGTTCCTAAACTTAATTTGCAACACTCTTACATTATTTTTGTGGCTAGCTTTACAATACTTTATTAACGTTCCTATTTATTTATTAATTTTATTTTTTATTCCAGTTTTTAGTTTGAACCAAAATTAAATCTAATGATTTCTACCTGAACATGGAAACACATAATAGCTATCAAATTTTTTAAGTTAGTACATTAAATGATGATATCATGAATATAAATAGAGCAAACTATCATTTCATCCATTACCTTTTTTTCACTATAAATCAAGTAATGCTAAAGACAAAAATGAAGTAATAGTTTAAACGCAACAATCAACGAGATAACAATTAAGCAAATTATAGTACCAACCAAACACATTTGCTGTATTAATATGATACACGATTCAACATTAAGCTACATGTTGAGACGTCGTCTTTTTTATTATAAGAAATTTCTGAGACACGAAAATGTGCTCATTTATCTACATACACTACATCTCATAAGATATAACATACAAATTGTCATCCAGTTCCAAACTTATAGGTAATGACTCCACGAATGATGCAACAAGCGACACCAGCATGAAGTAGGCGGTCATTCCCAAGGTTTCTTCAACAAACCCGAATGTGGAGTAGCAGTGCATATACCTGGAGGCCAAAGATATAGATAATAAGATATTTCCTGAGTTGCAGACGAATATATTATCAATGATGCTTGAGCTTACGTAATGGATGCTATGAATCCTGCGATTGCCATTGCAACACTACCCTCTATGGATTTGTTAGGGTTATAAGGCATCTTCGTCTTTCCAATTCGTCTTCCTACTATGTCAGCAATACCTGGGCATCAGATTAGATATCATAAATGTGCAGCTAATAATAAAACCTTCAAAAATCATTCTTAATTGTCTGATAAGCTCACTATGTTTGTAGTGGTCTTTCTGCCTAATGATCTTATTTACAAAAGCCTACATAAGTAGCTCTTCACATTTTAATCGAGCCAGATCAAATTTAATGGCACAAAATAGTATTTATATATACCATATCCAGGACACGGATTGGAAATTGCAGCTATCGCAATGGGGGGATGTCTGCCAGAAGATTGAGGTAGCAAGAGTTATAGTGCAAGCATAGTATAATGGTCACTTCAGAAGTTCTCTAAGATGTTGGAAGTGAAGTTTAGTCATGGAAATTAGTAAAGGATGTAAGCAGCAACTGAAAGGTGAAAAATCAAGTCAAAAAAGTAACAGAGTTCACCTGTAGTCACCATTTATGCTAATTGCCTTCACCATGGCTTCATTTTTCCATATTCCAAGCCCCATCAGCAACATCCGTATTATATTAATACCTGGAGCTTGTGCTGCTAGAAAAGGTGCCTGCCATCCATAACTGTAAACCAACTGAGCTAAGTTTATGCAGATGTAAAGTTTAGTATAAAGTAACAAGGGCTTTCCAGTACCACAAGTCCTGCAAACCCACATCCTCCAGGATGCAAGCAACAAGCCTTACCGTCGCACCAAGCAATTTCACTATTGTAAGGATTAGCGTACAAACCTTTTAACCTTCTCATTACCGGACAAGGGCCAAAAAAGTATGAATGCCATCCCAATGCTTATATGTACAAGCTTCTGATTCAATTTCTGGGAGACAGAAATAGGTCCTCTTCTACAGCCAACTCTCAATACAAGCGTTACTGCAATAGTGAACTTAATAAACGGTACATGGAAGAATCATTTCTTGTGTTGTCTATTGTACGCTATCATTTTTCGAAGTCCTTATGTTGGTTCATATGAATACTAATCTCTGCATCAGTCCTTCTGATATTTGCCAGGAGCGTCATCATTCGGGTGGGTAAATGTCCAAAGTGTCGCTCTGGATCATATCCTAGCTTACGAGGTGCCCGAGGCAAGTGGAAGATATTGTCTAGTTGAAAGAGTTGCACATTATTCAGAGATAGTGAAGATTATACATAAAATTTAGATGCATCCAATATCCTGAGATAAGTAACATTTTACATACCTTCCATCCATTCCCAATATAATTTTTCTTGTGTCCAAAAGCAACAATGTACTGAGAACCTTCATGCAATCGAAATTGTGCCACGAACCATTCAGAATGGAAATATCTGGACAATACACCTACCAAAGCAACAAGCAAAACTCTTAGAACAAAAATACGTAGGTTAAACCTGGACAATAAATCATATTGGCTACATCAAAAAAATTCAGTAAGCTTTACGTTCATAGTTCACAGTATAGATAAAAGCGACAAACTATTCAGAAAGTGCTGAATTTCTAATGTATGTTGAATATTGCAGAACGAATACATTGGAGCATAACAAATTGTAGAGGCATTTAGAAGCGTTCTCTTCTCGATCTGGAGATATAGGTAAAATTCAGAAAGTGGGTCCTTGCACTTGAATTATTTGGTTAAACTTTAAAACATGAATTATTTAGAATATAGTCGAAGTACTGCCTCGATTATAGACGAAGTTCTGGCATCAATTCGTCCCTTGAATCTTAGTAAGAAAATAGCATAAAACAGATAACAGTTATCTTGAAAAGTGCACACAGATGAAGCACACACAGTTCACCTACAAATTCGACTATACAGGAAGCATATGTTAATACAGCAGTTGGAGAACAATGTTAAGGAAAGAAGGAACTACAGGAAAATAATTGACATGTTGAGTTGTTCTTACATAGGAGAAGAGAATCATATCATGTCATTCTCAACCTTGCATTACCCGCACAATATGTTATTTGCCTAATTTTCTCTTAAATGCCTCAATTTTGACCCTAGTACCTTTTTTTACTGTCGTATTGATACTATGAACTTATTAAGTTTCCAAAGTTATTCCTCTATTAGCTTCCTGTCCTACTTACGTGCGCAGAGCATGTGATTATTAGGGACTTTTTGTCCCTAAGCAAACGATAAATTACTTCTCTGTTTTTCACAAAAAAAAATCATTATCTTCTACCTACTAACCCTAATCCATTCACCCCCATACTGCCCTTGGCAAAGCAACGAAAGCATCAGCTCGACAAGACATCTCAGCTTCCCTTTCAAGCTTGTCAGAAATAACACAGACCACTCCAATAGTTTCCCCACTATATCTGTCAATTAATATATGTACCAATGGGAAGTCACCGTCTAAAATCTTTGCAGTTTCAGATGAAGCTATAGACAGTCATTTGGTTAATTTCGTCAACATGTACGTATGCTATGAACCTTTGAAATGTATTTCACTGTTTTCACATGTTGAGTCCTATTGCTGGTTCATATACCAAGAGCCACCAACCATATACAAATTGTGCAAAATAATATATCTATGAAACCATCAAATTATGGGTATAATAAAACATGGGACACATGCTTTGGAAAGTGGGGATCTAATCAAAAATATATTATTTGAAAAACATATTGTAATGCCAGAATTATAATGAACAAAAAAGAGGACTTACTATAGCTCCATGTATTTGACAAAGGGCTTGTTAAAGTTCATGTCGGTTGCATAAAAACTTTAGAGTGAGAGTGTGGGTTAATATTTATATTATTGTAACAATAGTACGTAAAAAAATGTGTCGAAAACAAAATTACAACAGAAAAGGTCTCAAGTTCTTGACACCATGTTGCTACACAAAGTATAATCCATCCACAAAGAGTACACTCCACCTGATAGTTTTAATAATAAAATGTAAATGCATAGGACAATTGAAGATCAATTTGTCATATATATACCCATTATAGGTACATTAAGGCCTTCTTATCCTATATGATATCCTTTATTTTTGTTGGAGACTCGCCAGATGTGCTTAGTCTATATAATATCTTGATAACTTGGCAAGTTGAATCGCGCATATCATGACATCCCAATAGCCATGGGAAATGTAATACAAATTATTCTTTTCATCGAATCCAAACATAGAGCTTTGCAAGAAAAGGAAACTCTGTATAAAGCTGTCTTCCATTCAATAATCACAAAATAAGGTTGGGAAAATAGAACTACAAGGAATCATTGTTTAGTAAGAAATGAAGCAGTCATTTATGAGTTATCATCTTCATATGTATCATTTCCTCAGTGAAATTTAGCATGTAGTTCATGATTAGCATAACCCATGAGTCATGAGCGTTACTATAACCCAAATTCATGGGTATTATAATATACTTCTGGTAACCAACAAATAAATAATTAAGAATATCAAACCATCCTTACATTACAGCCTTCCCGAATGGTATTATAATTTCCATTTAACAACGAAGTCCCATCTAGTCTATACCTAGGTCCCCATTCTTCCTAATAATATTGCAAGTTGAACCACATCCATTTCATTACATCCCAAGAACCAAAGTGAAAGTAAGTATCACCTCCTAATCTCGTTAAATAAAACCAACTACTCAAATGGAATATGTCTGATATATCACATTTGCTAATACTAAAAATAAAATAGCCCTTAAGAAATTTGAATGGAAGCTAGGGATACATGTAGGTAGCCCCCAAAGAATTGAATAAAACCCTTCTTGTTGCAACGTTGCTGTATTCCACTAGGCAATCCTATAAGTAAGCCAAAATCTTGAGCATATCCTTCCATTCAATAATCATAATTAAAGGGAAAACTTTGAAACCATACAAATCATTGTTCATGAAGCAAGAACTGTCATCTGCATTATTTATCTTCTTCACTCTATTAAATAGGCAGGTCAAATTTAAACAAAATACTGAAATAGGCACTTGTGAGTTAAGTTCTAGATTTTTATGCTCAACAACAACAAAAAAAATCATACTATTACTAACTTGGAACCTAGTAAGCACAGACATTTATAAAATTGATGTCGTGTCTGTGTTGTGTCATGTTGGACACGACACATAACGCTCAAAAGTACACTAGGACGAGCCGAAATGAATGTTGTGTGACTTGCGCCCATGCTGGTGTATTCTTATCGTGCCATAATTATGTCCGTGCAACAAAGTAGCCGCAAATCTAAACAATCTACTAGAATCAAAACGACAAGGGGGGAGTGAGGAGGCGCAACTCACTTCCTGTGCCGCCGACTGGTGCGTCGCGGCCCCCACCCCTCCATCTTTGCGACGAGGCACCCACACCGTGCCTAGAATAGAAGCACTACCCTTCCATTGGGCGGCGCCATCCGCCTCAGCTCCGCCCGTAGGCACTCGTAGTCCGGATTATTCCCCTGTTGCCCTCCCTTCCACGGGAGCCCCTCGATCTCACTCCACCCAACCGTCGCGCCTTCCCCCTAACTCCTTTCCTCCCTCCGCTTCTGTCGCCGTCGGGGCTGATCTCGTCCTCGGTCTGCATGCGGACGTCGAACTCTGCGACCTTCTGCATCTCCCTGCAGAGATGGTTCCGGCAGCGGCGGAGCCGACAGGAGCGAGCGATCTTGAGCAGCGCGAGAGAGAGAGAGAATTAGGTCAGGAAAGATGAGGCATGGAACACTTCTCTTAAGTATCACGTGAGAAGGAGGTGAGGTGTTTGACCACAAAATAAAACCTTCCACAGTGTTTCGTAAAATTTAATATGTATTTATCTTTTTTTAAAAATAATTTTAGGAATATTTGATAATTTCGGAATGGATATAAAGTGTTCCAAAACCTTGGAACGCATATATACTGTTCCGAAACTAAAATTGCTTAATGTTTCAAATTCTCTATTTTGGTGTAGTGGTCGGTCGGGTAATTTCTCTCATGATCACGAAGTTGATGTGGCACATAAGCTATTACCTTCCCATATTGCATCAAAACACATTCTAAACCTCGGCCTGAAGCATCACAATACACTGAAAATCCTCCGGTCCCATCAGGAAGCGTGAGAATGGGTACCGTTATCAAGACTCGCTTCAACTTCTCAAAAGAATCCTGACATTCTGCTGTCCAAGCAAACTGCACATCCTTGCGGGTCAACTGCGTCATAGGTGCTGAATTCCGTGCAGTCCGAAACAAACCGCCGGTAGTAGCCGGCCAAGCCAAGAAAACTGCTAACTTTTGCAATGGTACTAGATACTGGCCACGTCTCAATAGCCATGATCTTCTGGGGATCCACTTCTACTCCACCTCTGGTGATGATATAACCCAAATATGAAATGCGATCGAGCCAGAACTCGCATTTACTGAACTTTGCATACAACTGGTGCTCTCAGAGAATCTGAAGAACTACACGGAGATGCTGCTCATGCTCCGCTTCACTCTTGCTGTAGACCACGATGTCGTCTATAAACACAATCATAAACTGATCCAAATAAGGCATGAAGATATGATTCATGAGGTCCATGAATACAGCCGGCACATTGGTTGCTCCAAAGGGCAACACAAGGAACTCCCAAAGCCCATACCTGGATCTAAATGCCATCTTCGGGATGTTCTGCTCTCTGACTTTGATCTGATGGTATTCTGACCACAAATCAATCTTCAAAAATACGGACGCCCCTTTGAGTTGATCAAACAAGTCATCTATCCTCGGGAGAGGATATCTGTTCTTGATTGTCACCGAGTTCAAGGTACGATAGTCAACACATAATCTGGACGTAACATCCTTCTTTTTCATAAGAAGCATAGGGGCTTCCCAAGGCGATCCACTAGCACGGATGAATCTCTTGGTCCTGAGTTCCTCAATCATCTTATACAAGATCTCTAATTCTGACGACGCCATCCGGTAGACTCTCTCGGATACTGGTGCTGATCCGGGGATCAAGTTTATGGTGAACTCGATCTCTCTTTCTAGTGGCATACCTGGAAGCTCTTCGGGGAAAACATCAGGAAACTCTTCTACAATTCTGGAAAACTGCACTGCCGCTGCAATTGCCATTCGGAATACTGGAGGAGAAGGCTCTATTCCGCCTCGAAAAAATAAAAACTCTGGGTCACCAGGAATACTAAAAATAATCTTGCCAATATGGCAATTTATTCTAGCATACTGGTCCCTCAACCAATCCATCCCTAAGACCACATCATAATCGACCATCGAGAATTCTATCAACCTAGCGGGAAACTCTCTACCGCTAACTACGATCCGACACGAGGAAAATACTCTATCTACTCCCATAAGACCGCTACCAGTAAGTATATTGAGCCTTACTGATAATCAATCAGGCTCCAGCCCTATCCGTGTCGTTAATTGTGCAGACATAAATGAATGCGATGCACCCTAATCAAATAATATTGATGCTGGAAAGGAGTTGACAAGAATATTACCTGCCACTACCTCTCCTGATGCTAACTCCTCCTCCACGGTCAAAGCCATCACTTGACCTTATCCTCGGGGTGCTGGTCCCCTCTGCTGGAAACCTCTCTGGCGATTCTGGGTCTGAGCTTGGACTTGTGCATACTGCTGGGGGTTCTGCTGCTAAAATACTTGGGTCTGAGGTGACAAGGGCCTTGGAAACAGGTACTGCTGCTACTGCTGAACTGGTACTGGGGCTGGCCCCCTAACCGAGGGACTACAAAAGGTTGATGAAAAGGAACTTCCCCTATTTTGGCAGTTCCCAACCTTGTGGTCCGGTGCCCCACAAGCCAAGCACAAACCCTGTGTTCTGCGATATTCTGACACCACGTGCCCTGGCTTCCCATAATGAGTGCAACCCATTGCGGAAGACTATTTCTACTGTTGCTGCTGGGGATATGCTGGGGTCGAATGCTGAATCGACGCAACGGAAGCCGCCTGCCTTGGAGCTCCAATGGTCAAAGCCCTGGCTGCCGGGGCTAGTGCTGAAGACTAGTTCATCTGGCCGTGAGACCGCTTCCTACTTCCGGTCCGGTCCACAATCCTCTGGGAGGTATACTCATGCCTCCTAGCTGCTCTCAATACTGCATCGAAAGTTTGATGCTCGAACTGCTCCACCGCCAGTAAAATCTCCAGGTCGAGTCCCTGCTGGAACCGCTGAGCTCTGTCGAACTCGGTCGCTACCAAGGTGGGAGCAAACCGACTAAGGCTGAAGAACTCGATCGCATATCCATCGACCGTCCTGCCCATCTGCTTCAAGTTAGTGAGCCTCGTCTGTGGATCATACCGAGCTACAGCATCAAAATACTTGGTCTAGAATCTCTCACGGAATACTATCCATACAATAGGTGCCCTTAATGCAACGACCTGCGTCGTCCACCAGCTGTGGGCTAGATCCAATAAATGCAGGCGCACCAAGGCCACCTTTTTATCTTCTGGGGTCCTCGCTGCTTCTAGAATAACCTCAGTATCCTGTAACAAAGCATTTGCGGCTATAGCATCTTCACTACCATCGAAGAAGAAAGGGTTCAAGCGCTTGAAGCTGTTGGCCGCACTGTTACCTTGATGACCACCTCTGCTCAAGGCATCTTGTACTGTCTGGTGCAATGCATCACCTCGACAATCCTGTGATGCAAGCAACTCCCTAATGAGTCCAACCAAGACTCCATCATCCTACCTTGCAGGCTGGGCTGGCTGCAATGGAGGTTCTGGACCGCAGGAAAGCATGACTCGGGAAGCTGCTCCTGAGTGCTGAGCTTGATCTTCTTGTTGCGGGAGTACTCGTTGAGCTCCTTTCGACTGATTGGCAAGTACAGGAACAGTGTCGCTGAAGAAGCCGACACAGGGAACAATAAAGAAGGACCAGGGCAGATCAAAGATACAAGCATGTGATCAGGTCAAGATTCCAGGGATTTAGAGGATACGAGCAGAGATCAAAGACGAGTGCTGATTAAGACATCTACTCGATAAACCCTCACATATCTTGATTCACAAGACCTGCGTGGGCCACCACTTAAACCGTGTCACGCCCCAGAACCAGAATACTGGAGAGCAGGGGCGGACACAGCCAGCTACATATATTAAAGTGCAGCCCACCTCGCTATACGGTTACGGCTGTCTAGAATACATGAGGGTTTATCTACAAGCCATCAGTCTCTTATGGTCATGAACAAGCCTATTGTCTCAATCTCAAGCAAGTAAGTAAATGTTACAAGATGTTAGAGCACCAAATATACAATAGTAAGGCATCCCATACATTACATATTTGGATGATCATGAAGCTAGTCGTACAAAATGTTAGGACTAGCAAGAGTTCTAGTCATACATGATCAACCCTAGGATTTGTCAATCATGTTACAGCCCGTAGCCAGACAGTAAGTAAAATGCAATCGAGCTAACACATGTTCGTCGGCTAAACGCCTCAAAAGAATAATTTAATAATGGAGTGGGAGCTAAAATAAAACCTACTCGTTGCCAGGGTTGCGCCTGGTGGTCACCATCTGGCTAGAAGGTAGGGAGATCCTCTGGAGCCGTTCCGGTATCTGGCTATACAAAACCAGCTCGGTCAGATCCCAGAAAGAGTAAGTGCCACAAAGGAGGCTTCAGTTAAGAACTAAAACTAGCAATTAGCACAAAACATAATTATATAATAAAAAACTGAAAATATGGGAATCAGGATGATATAAGGTAAGATTACCATGGTACTATTTAGATAACCAAGTTATAACCCTTAAACCAAATAAGGACAGGGATTGTAACCCTTCGTCTGAACGAAACTTAGTTTTCCACCATTTATTGATAAAGTAAAAGCATAAGCAATCAGGTCATGAAATAATCTTGTACAGGATCAGGACAAGACTAGACTGGGTTAGACTCTATCCAATTAATCACGGCCAAGCAATGAGTACGGCTTGATACTTTAACAAACTTGGGTTATCACAGGCCTAATTACTAGCAAGATGTAATGAGATTGTTCCACAGCCACAAGCCCTGCAGACCATCTATGCTATTCGGACGCAAATTAGGGGTTGAATTCATGTGGGTACATCGTCCAGGAAATACATGTACCCTTAAGTAGCTTGAAGGGTACAACACATGACAGTGTGCTGGAAATGTGTCCTACTCGACGGCAGGCTACAGATCCCAGGTGGGGCGCCCAGATAACGGAATTGCCTGTAGCTGGAAAATCTCTTCATGACTACTGGATTATTCTAGTTATTAGCCTTAGTCAATTTCAGTAGGTACCCCTGACCGTGGTACTCAGGGGTCCCTGCCCTAGACATGATGCGAGACAGTACTGGTTCATTTGTACAAACACAATCGTCCACGGTGTCTAGGTCATTCATTCTTGTCATGTCATGCTAGCCGTCGTAACAACATTCAATAGTTTCCATCATGCTTACTAGTCATGTCTTGTCATGTCATGTTAGGTCATGTAATGTCATGTCATACCATGCCATGTGCAATTATTGGTCCAATCACATCAACCAATTCGTGGTTATCGAGTCCATAAAAAGTGTAAGAACATAGAAAGACAATCAGTCCGCCAAAGGGGCTCCAACTCTACGTTAGTGAACCTCTACGCTAGGCCAAGGGGCCCCAAGCGTAAAGTGGCTATACGCGAGCGGGACCAAGGAAGGACCCCTCTACGCGAGCAATCACCCGAGCGGTTCTCTACGCACGCGAGCGTCTGAGCGAGACTCTACGCACGCGCGACTCTACGCGAGTGGAAGGCTACGCGAGCAAGAGTTTACTCGGGCACGAGTCCATACGAGCACGACTCTACGCGAGCATGACTCTACGCGAGTGAGGGTCCCTGCTTAAAGTTCAGATGAACTCGGCGTAGAATAGAATACGCTAGCACGCAAATGCGTGTGCGTAAAAAGTGAAGCACTACGCGGGCACGTATGAACGTGTGCGTAAAGGAAGTTCACTACGCGAGCACATATGAACGTGTGCGTAAAAGGGCTCGTCTTCTCCCCAAGGCCGAGACTTGCAGCCATGGAGACTCAAGAACTCAAGGAACCCCATCTCGGCCAAGACTTGGTAAAATCCAGTCATTCAAATGCCAAACTTGCATAAAATCAAAATTCCCACCACATGGAACTCTCCATTTTCGAAAACAACCCAGTTCAGTAGATCAAAACCATGAAGATCAAAAATACTAAAACTCTATATCTACGAAATCTTGGCACCAAAATGGAAATCTTCAAGTTCTAATATAGTTAAGTATCGTGCTAGGAAGCCATTAGAACCATCAAAATAGGTTCTCAAGTAGAAGCAAGATGCACTTGCCTACTGCAGTTGTCGGTGGAGAAATAAAGAAGAGAGTAGTAAAGAGAAATAAATGAGGAGAGAGAAGGGTTGTTGGGTTAATAAATGGGGGATGGTGATAGGTAGGGGTTTGCATACTAACCCAAACCAAGTCAAACCAAACCGAACGCAACCGAACCGGATGCATGCCCAAGCCAGAATAGACCATACGAACAAAGAAATGCTAACTAACTCATGCCAATACAAAGAAACCCAAGACTTGCCAGCCAGGACAAGTCAAAATACGGGTCCGAGATACGTACACGTATACCAATATACGTATAATAAAAACCGAGTGTGACACGTAATAATAAACTAAATAATTATTTATAAAATCTAAAAATTACCATTCAAATAAAATAAATAATAATAAAAATATTTCTAGATTTTCGGAAAGGGGAGCTACAAGTCTACCCACCTTAAAAATAATTTCGTCCTCGAAATTCTAATTCGTAACTATTTTTAAAATTTAAAGTCTACCATTACCTTAATCTCCTCAATTTAATTCTTCAAAATATTTTATAACCTTTTCTAGCCATTTTATAACTCCAAATACTTGAGGACTTCTACCCACCTTTGGTCACACTACTCCTCACAGCTAAAATCTTATAATCTTCTAACTCGTTGCTAACAATCCTACCAACAGATATCTACTTCTTATGGCATCTACAATCCTCTCATATCTATCAAGCAACCTAAAATTTAACAAGCAACAAATTTACACAAGTAGCTAAGAATTATTAATAAATTCTAATAAGCATGACCATTCATTGCTCTGAAATAGGAAGGACAAGAAGATAAGAAAGAGTAATCGAGAGCAATTTTGAAGTTTCAGAGCGGTAGAGCGTATCCAATGATACAGATAGAAGGAATGTTTATGAACTATTGACTTGTTTGCTAGATTGGGCTACTCTAGTCTAGTCACTTGCTAAATCGAAAAATTCTTCGTTTCCTAGAGGGGCTTGCAATCCATGTAATACATAAATTCTGTTCTCAAAATTTTATCTGAACACGATTTCATAATGGAACGAAATTTGAGAAATCAAGATTGTGATCTTTTCCGTGTTTATTTAAACACGCAAGCAAGGGATATAAATGCAATACAAGATCGTATTGTGACGTCCAGATAGATGGAATAATGGTTACGAATGACATCACATTCTAAGAGGTGGAGACTTCATAGTAGGTATAGGGACCTATTTCAAATAGTTCTATTTTATAGTCCAAATACGATGGTATTTATGGATCGGTTTTACGGGGTCTTAATAGGTTCCCTATTGGACATTAATCGTTGGTTGGGTGAACCTTGGATTTCACCCTATATCGACTGGACAAGATCCCAATGATAAAACTATTTCTACTAGTTTAGGTAACCTAAAATAGGTTTCAACCCAAGTGGTTGAGCTAGTTACCTGTCAGGTTGGTTAGCTAGGTTCCTAAAGCCCCAAAAATTGTGCCTTCAGTGACTTTTGTATTTAAGTAGCACATGAGGCCTCAATTGGGAGGCACAATAGTGGCGTGTGCGTAGTGGGCTTCGAGTAGATCACAATGATATATTGGGTCGAGTGAATTGAGTTGAGGTTGAGGCTCTAGTAGAAGTCAGGAAGTATACCGGTATTATGGTAAGGGTCATAGCTAGTCCTTTTGACCTGAAAGTCATACCAAAAAATATAGTACAAGGGGACGGATTTGAGTGGGACATGATATACCTAGATGACGATAGACTCGTCTAGATTTTGTATATAAAATTTATTGGAAGGTAACGGCTGGTCTCGTGCTCCGAATAGACACGGCCGGGGACACAAAATGATCTAAATGGAAAGTGGGAGTCCATGGGGAACTAATTATCATCCTAATGGAAATTATTCTAATCATTCGGTAATCCTCGTATGTCCCAAAATTTTAGGAGGCTTATAATATTTGGTCTCTTGAGAATAGGTAGACTCCTAGGTTGGCATTTTGACTAAGGATAAAACTTGAATTATTCTCAAATTTAGATAGCTAGAAGGTCCCAATAGTAGTTTGAGGGTCGAGAGGAGAACGAGTAACTCAAGGCAGGGTTCTAGTCACATGGCTGGCCGATGGTAGCTACACTTGTGTATACAACTATCATAGCCAAAGGGATACTATGTATCTATCTATCAAACACGAGTGTTCGTCTTTCCAATTAGTGAAGGAAAAAAGCAATAAGGAGTTCAAGAAAGATGTCGTTGAATACAATTACATAATTCGAAGGCGAATGTATAATTCAAAGAGAATTGTCAATACAATTGCGGATGAGACCCTGGATACCTCTATATCTCAATCCACGTAGGGTAATTAAATAAAAAGCAGACCAAATGCATCATGGTTGATCAAACCGTAATACACTGATTCTGATTAGAAAAAATGTTAGTAGGCGTCCCCAATAACATATGTCTTGAATCAAGCTCGATAAAAGAGTAAGCTTGCAAAACTAGGCTGTAATTACAACGTTGGTCAAGATAGTCAAAACACACGCTTGCGAGATTTTTGAAAGGAGGCACGAGTGGTTCGAGTTTTGAGAGAATCAAAACCTTACCTGGTGTTATTGCTTATACAGTCGTCCTATTATCTTCTTATCCATAAGGTCTTGGTTGACTAATGGGTTATGGAACTCTAAATTCTATATTCTAGGTAAACCTATTAGTGTCAGTCAATTACCTCGTTAATAGATCACAAGGACCATGGGATGCTAGGTTGGGAGACATGCTATTCAACTTATAGAACTTTCACTGGTTTTAGCTTTGGATCTTAGGGGACACACAGGGCATTCTCTATCTTCTATAGTATCCTAAACTGGCAATCACACATGAAGTCATATTACCGAGAATTATGCCTCGTCCGTATACTCTGGCTGTAGTAAACCCTTGGTTCCATGATTCAAATGTGATACGCTATCAGATACTCTACCTTATATTAACACAAGGTCTAAAGTGGTCAACAAAGATATAGTTTTAGCATTGTATCATAATCTATGATTCCTTGAAATAATTTCAATTCTATGGGTCGTGTCTCGCCAGTGCGCTGCTGGCTGGCCATCGTAGTCGTTAAAATTGCTTAAATTATATTCCTAAGAACTTCAAGGAGCTGCTAGGGATTCCTACTAGTTGACCATGATAGAAAGCGTAAACATCTACCTATAAGTCTCAATCCTTAAAGTAAAAGATTGATCGGGGAGAAAATAATTAAAGACAAGAGAAGTAAGAACATCCTAATATTTATTTCATATGCCTTTAAAATGGTTGAGGGAAAACTTTGAATCAAATCTAACTCGAGATTCGTATACGAACAACAGAATCATAAATTATAAACTAATTCCCTACAACAAGATAATATTTTAAATAGGAAATTCTAACTTATGATACAAGGTTTATACCTAATATAGCAAAATAAAATAGAACAATTTATCAAGATTAGAGCCTTAATTCTAAGAAAGCCTGACATACCAAGTGAATAACATATCCACATTGAATCACATTGTCGTATCAAAAGTAATAGTGTATCTATAGAGATCTTGCATGTTATCTAAATTTAATGAACCCTTATCTAAATTGCGTGGCCTATTAGACAATCTTAACTACCCAATTAATAGGGGAACCTTATCCTAGTTATCCTTCTAAATTATTTCAATCCTAATTGTGAATGAGCATTTCCAAGGCGCAGGCTCGTAATAGTATGACTGACATCGGTACTACCACGAGTTCGCAATCTTTTACGAAAACTAACCTGCATGGGCCACCACAAAAACTTGTCACGACTCGCACCCGCTTTTCGGATACGAGACGTGTCCAAGCCAGCCTTCGTCGCAGAGTCGGCGGTAGAATGCTGTCACGACCAAGATGCTCAAATCACAAAATAACTGTATTGCTCATTCACATTTCTAAATTTTTACAAAATTTATATTAAAAGAAAATACAAAATTCTCATAATTAATAAAAATGATAAAACTGCTATCTATTTTTAGGTTTCTGTCTACAAGTACACCCGTATCTCCCAAAGCTAAGTGAAGTCGCAGCTAACATAAAAAATATTTGTTTCCAGTCAGGAATGGAACAAGTACACAAACCGATGACAATGCAAAACCCAATATAATTAACAAGACATGGAAAAAATATATAAGAGATGAAAACTAGAAAGTAACTGACATCATGGCAAGCGGTGGAGAAAACAAGGAATCAAATAAAATATAACTATCTACGTAATTTAAAATATTCTTTTCAACATATGAACGACTAGGGGTAAATACGGTACCCTGCACGTATCGTGTGCAGCTGCTATCTGTCAAGATTAGACATATTGGGATGGGTAAGGGATAGTTCACATGTCTACTAAGATATTTCACCACCCAGCTAGTACTCATGGACTCAGGTCGTAAGCATGGTAATCATGAGAATGACAGTCAAGAATATATAATAAATCTATGATACTAATCTCCATGTGACGAACGTATCAACAAGCAGCAAGACATATGTATAAACATGAAATGAAAAGACTACTATGAATAGAAAACAATCAGAAAGTGCACTTGCCTGAGGTCCTTAGCTAGTAAAACCGATAGTACAACAACATCAGATGAGTCGATAAAGTCAACACATGGAAAAAGTCTCCGGATGCTGAAATAAATATTATCAACATTCTTAGAATAGTCAAATTAGCTAGAATTGCCTATCCTTAAGTCCAATTCTGGACATAAGGGCAAAACGGTAATTTTGGGTCAAAACGGTGACCACCGTTGGACCCGCTTTGCACCGAAAAGTGTGCCATAGTCAATGGTCTCTAAAGTCGTCAAACTAGATGTCTACGGATTCGTTTTGATGATACGAACCCACCCGTATGTCCAAAGTGGAATTCCGGCAGGCCAGGCAGAAAATCACCCGTTGAATCGGACTGTAGGGCCCGTAAAACGGCGATCCGTTCAACTATCTCAGAATTAGACCAAACTTGGCATACAGGACCAGAAAAATGATACGGTCTTATTGGCGTAAGTTTTGTCTCGATCTGACGAACGTGCACAAATTAATTGAAAATTTTGCTCAGTGGCCGATACGGTGAATTTTGACGGATACGTATCAAATTCATCGCGTACACGCAAGCAATTTGAATTCCGCTAAAGCCCACACGTCCACGAAGCCATTACGCACCTTTCGATGCTTTCGGTTCGTGACTAAGTCTCCCGGTTTGGCGGGACGCACGTCGTATCGGAGGTTTTCTAAATTTTTTGTTATTCTGAAAAACTGATTTTTTCTAAACTTTGAAATTGAATAATTTTGTGTATAGTGAATGACCAATAAATCTACGAGAAGGGTCTTGATCTCCTATATGTTAGCTATAAATTTGTTTAAACAAATTTTGAAATATCGCCTTATTCTGGTTGGAATTTGATCTTAATTATAGGGGTTTAGGACAGTTTCTTAACCCAAAAATCAAGATTTTTCTCGGTTTTGGAACTCGGTTTCCATCGCGTACGAAGCGAATTAACTCAAACTATTTAATAGGGATTATAGAGGGTAAGGTTGTCGATGTACCTGACTAAGCGGTTCGTAAAATGGTGGAGTAACGACGAAGAAATCACGTCGTGAACTGGGCGTCTACAGCTGTTGCTGCTGTCCTGTCCCGCGCCTGTGCGCGAGGTTTCAGTATTTCCACGGCAGCTCAGGCCGGTGGTGGCTGTCGACGGCACGTACGCGCGCGCGTGGGGTGCGCCCAGGTAGTTGGTGTCGCGACGCGGCTAGGGTTACTCTCGAGAGAGAACTCTCCATATATACATTTACATCTCGGCTTAACAGCCTGAGTGGAGGGGGGGGGGTCGGGGCTTATCAACGCTGGTGTGGGGCTTTTTGCAGCAGGGAATGGGCCGGGCTAGGCTCGGCTGGTTGTTGGGTTTGAGTATGCCCGGCTCGGGCTAGGCCCAAGGCTGTTCTTATTTAGCTATTAGTGTATGTATATATACACACACACACACATAAATAACTATGTATATACATATATATATATATATATATATATATATATATATATATATATATATATATATATATATATATCCGTAGCCGCCTAGGATGTCTCTCACCCCCTTGCGTGCAACTTGTCGTTGCTGATCTCTTCCACGCCCACACCGACGATCACTCCAGACCTCGCTTGCCGCATATTGAGAGGGCTTCTTTCTTTGATGTTCTTGTTGGTTGGTGGGTTGATCACCATTAGTTATTATTGATTGTGCTTTTGGATTGGCGGTGCAATGGCGGGAACTGCTACACCTGCGGCGGCAACTACTACACCTGCGGCGACAACTACTACCCCTTCGGGTACCAAGTCCATTTTTGTACCGGAATATATTTCTGGAAAGATATCCGAGCTCAAGTTGAATGGAGAAAATGACTTGCAGTGGAAGCGGATCGTTGAGATCAACTTGACTGGTCGAGAATTAGATCATCATTTGACTCAGGCTCCACCAGTGCCTGTGACGAAGCAGTAGAAGACGATATATATATATATACATTATATAATATATTTTATATATTATATTATATTTTATATAATATATATATATCTTATATAATATATTTATATAATATATATATATATTTTATATAATAAATTTATATATAAATACACATATACACGTATACAATATATATATATATATATATATATATATATATATATATATATATATATATATATATATATATATATATATATATATATATATATATATATATATATATATTTATATATTTGTATATACATACACATACACACACACACACACACACACACACACACACACACACACACACACATATATATATATATATATATATATATATATAAATTTTTTTTTAGAGAACTCTAGATTTTATTCATTCAAAAGATAATGAGTACCAACTCAGGTTACAAGGGTATTTAGTGACTACATTTAACAGAAGCTTTATCAACCTGTCTACAAACTTCCAAAATTAACTTATCCGCTCCAAATGAGTACTGCTCGTAGCGCCATTTGTTACGATTTTTCCATAAAACCCATATTACCGCTGCAACCACAATCTCCTTTTTATGCTTCTTCTTCTTGCGCCACCACGAACGAAGTCGATGCAGTAAGGAACTGCCATTCAACCTGATCCCATAAGCTTGCTGAACCGAGGCCCATACTTTATCAGCTAACTCTCCTTCATTAAATATATGTGTGATATTTTCAGTGGAAGGATCAAGACAACAGTGACATTTCGAGGCCATACTATATCCAAGTCTGGATATATTATCATCTGTGGGTAATTTTCCATGCAACATACGCCAACAAAGTATCGACCATTTGGTTGGAATACACTTGTTCCAGATGTGATGAAAGTAAGGAAGTCTTGGTATATGAGTTTGAGCCAGTTCCCATGCTGAGGTAATAGAGAACATACCTGACGGTGCATATTGCCAATGCCAATCGCCATCAACCTGTGTAATATACTGTCCCACAAGACTTCTTCCATGAACTAATCTCTTCCAAACATGTGAAGCATTTGAAGTTAATTGAACATGATTCTCTGACTCAGAAGAACAATATTTCCTCTTAAAAAATTGAGTCCATAGTGAGGATTGAGTCATAAATTTCCACCACAACTTAATCGTCATCGACGTCATGACGTCCTCCAAACGCCTAACACCCAGTCCACCTTCATCTTTGGTACGAGCAATAGAAGACCATCCCAACCAGGTTCTCTTCGCAATTCCATCTTGAGATCCCCAAAAGAACGAAGAAAACATAGACTCCATCCTATTTAACACTGCCACAGGTGGATCATACGCGGCTAACGTGTAAACATGAATAGAAGCTAGCATATTTTTGATTAAAACCAGTTTGCCTCCAGGAGAGAGAATTTTGTTGTGCCAAACTTCCAATTTATGCCTGATTTTGTCCAGTAATTCTTCGTACATCCCTCCATTACGCCTTCTTGTCATAAGAGGACAGCCAAGGTAATTAAACGGAGGAGAACCCACATTGAACCCAAATCGAGAAGCCAATTCATCCCCCTTCTCAGGTCGTTCCTTCGAAGACATATAAATCGAAGACTTCTGTTTGCTAATCTTCTGACCTGACATTGCTTCATACCTGGACAAAACTTTATTGATCATCCCCACGGATCTCAGGTCTCCTGCCGAAAATAGAAGCACATCATCTGCATATGCAAGGTGTGTAATAGGGGGGCATCCGTGAGGAGTGAAGAAAGGAGTGAAACCTTCAATATCTGGCAATCGATTCAGACTCTGGGTAAGAACTTCAGCAGCTAAAATGAACAATGCCGGAGACAAAGGATCTCCTTGTCTCAAACCACGAAACGCTTGAAAATATTATGTCGACTCCCCATTGATAAGAGGTGAATACCACACATTATTCACAATCCTCAACATCATATCCACCCACTTATTATGAAAGCAAAACCGACGAAGAACCTTCAATAGATATCTCCAATCCACTCTATCATATGCCTTCATCATATCAAGCTTAAGCGCAATATTGCCTCCCCAATGCTTCTTGTTCATCTTGGCCATCATCTCTTGAGCCAGAAGAATATTATCGACAATCTCCTGACCTTACACAAACCCACTCTGTTCCTGTGAGATCAGACGTGGCAACAAAGGAGCTAAACGACGAGATAATAACTTTGATATCATTTTGTTAAAGACAGTACAGAGACTAATAGGCCTGTAATCACCAAATGTGTGAGGTTGTTTGACCTTAGGGATTAAAACAATAGAAGTGTTTGTGAAAGCTCGAGGAAGGGAAAACCCGTCCATGAATATAGAGATTGCCTCTTGAATGTCATCATCAACAATATCCCAACTGTGAAGATAGAAAGAAGGAGTAAACCCATCTGGACCTGAGGCACTTGATTTATCCAGACCCTTGATTGTGTCCAGAATTTCCTCCTTAGTAGGCTCTGCAATAAGAATGTTGTTATCCTCTTCTGTCACTAACTGCGGGATAAGACTCAGCAAATCCTCATCATCCTGGATGTCCCCCCTCTCATATGATTTGGCAAAAAACTCCTTCGCATGAATATGAATATCCTGCTTCTCCGTAAGAATTACCCCAGTATCAGTGGTGACAGAATGAATATACAGCGACTTCTTACGATTATTCACACAGCCATGGAAGTACGCTGTGTTTTTATCCCCATCTAGGTCCCATTTAAGTCGGGCCTTTTGTCGCCAATAGGCTTCTTCAGTGCAAACTCGCTGTTTGAGCAGGGCCTTGGCCTTAGACAATTGTTCAAGTGACTCGGGATTGTTCATAGCCTCATGACATAATTTCGTACTTAACACATCATCTTCTGCTTCCTTCACCGATTGAAATATATCACCATATGAATTTCTACTCCAAATGGATAACAATTTCCTGCAAGCATCCAGGCGAAGAGATACTCTAGTAACAGCATTGGGGTGATCAACCGAGTGCCAAGCTTGATTGATTATATCTAAAAAATTCTTATGTGAAATCCATAAATCTAGGAATCTGAATTGCTTCCTATGCCCCACTGGCTCACGTTTAAACTAGGCAAGGATCGGGGCATGATCTGATTCCAATTTATTGAGATGATCCACTTTTGACAATGGAGCCAGTTTGAACCAAGCTGAATCAACCATAACTCGATCAAGCCTAGATCCACACTTGCCATCCTTCATCGACTTCAACCAAGTAAATCAACTCCCAGAGTATGGAAGTTCAGATAAACCAGTAGCCAATTTAAAATTAGCAAACTCCTGGATCGAAACTGGATCCGCAGCACGGCCACCAATCTTCTCCTTCGACCTGAGAACAGCATTAAAATCTCCCCCAACCACCCATGGGAGAGAATGAGACTCCTGTAACTGAGATAACCTATCCCAGAGCACACGTCGGCCCTCCTTAGTATTATCACCATGAACCACAGTGAACAAAGCTTCCGAGGGAAGCAAATGATGAGCAGCTTAAACAGATAACGTCTGATCAAAAGAGTCGATAATCCTGATGTCACATTCCTCCTTAGCCAACACCCAAATATTGCCACGGTCATTAGAAAAAGCCCTTGAGAAACCAAGCTTAATCCTATAATAATCTAGCTGAGAAGTATCAACTTTAGGCTCAATAATGGCAAGAAACACAACCTTATGCATGCGCACAAGTAACTTGATTCTTTTAATAGTCATCTTACTCGCAACACCCCTTACATTCCATAAAAGTATATTAAACATTAATGGATTGGAGTTTACTTGAGGATTGTATGTTAGCTTGTTGTCGAGTGACACGATCGGAAGGCACGATCTCCTTCTTTGATTTTTTCCTTCTTTGGACAGTTGATTTTTCGGTTTGAGAATCACCTCCAGGAATATGACTGTCTTCTTGACTGCCTCTGGCCTCCATATGATTATCTTCTCTCTCGACTTCATCAGCCCAACTAAACAGGGGATTACGAACTTCGCCTTCCTCCAATTGTTCCGTAGCTGTTTGTCCTTCAGCAATAGTTAGACCAGCAGGAACTGTTTGTCCTTCAGGATCAGTATGTCCTTCAGGAGGTGTATCGTCAACAAATTCATCATCAGTTGAAGCCAGGTGAACAGCCTCAATAGCCGTCGGTTCCTTCACAGTCTCCTCCGAAGAGACATGCTAATGTGAAGCAATCTCC
>JANAVB010037818.1:1908110-2100610 GCA_029216955.1 Iris pallida
ATTTGAATTGGTTTAGTTCCTCTTGCATTACAAAAATCCAAAATTCATTATCAAAAGATTATACTATATTTTTTGTTTCTATCTGAGAAATGAAAGCTATATTTGTACTTATATCTCTATTAACATAATGAGTACTTACACCTTTAGATACATTACCTATTACCAATTCTTCTGGATGGTTTTTGGAGAACCGTAATATTTTAGGAAGATTCTCTATGTTTGTGGTTGGTGTATCTTTCGGTGGTTTGCTTGATGTAGTACTAATATCTTTATTATCACTATCATTTGCTTCTTGGATGTTCAAATCATCAAAAGAAACATGTACCGATTCTTCAACTATTAAGGATCTCTTGTTGAATACTCTTAATCTTTTGCTCTTTGTGACATAACCAAGGAATACCCCTTTATTAGCTTTTTGCCTAAGTTATTTTTAGTGTTGATAATGAAACAACTGCAACCAAAAACTTAAAGTAGCTGATATTAGGAGTTCTATCGAACCATAGTTCATAGGGAGTCCTTTTCGATATTGGTCGAATAAGAACTCTATTCAATACATGACATGCTGTAAAAATAGCTTCAGCCCAAAAGTGTTTCGGAAGATTATACTAATTTAGCATAACTCTAGCCATAACGTCAATATTTATATTCTTTCCCTCAACAACACCATTTTGTTGGAGAGTTCTGTGACAAGAAAATTCATGCAAAAAACCATTTGAATCACAATTTTTTTTAAATCATGATTTTCGAATTCACCGTCATGATTACTTCGGATGCGAGTAATCATGAAGACTTTTCATTTTGGACCTTTTTAAAAAAGTAAAAAATTCAAGAAAAGCTCATTTTAATTTAAAAAATAAAGCCAAGTAAATATTAAAAAATTATCAACAATTACAAACGTATATAACTTACCGCCAAGGCTGGCGACTCTATTTGGTCAAAATAAGTCCATATGTAAAAGTTGAAGAGGTCTGAAGGTACTTACAACATTATTGATTTGAAAGATGATATGGTTGCTTTGTTCTTTTCACAGTTAGTGCAAACCATATTTTTCTTGAAAGATGTATCAGATAAGCCTCTTACCAGGTTCTATGTGGACAATATTGCTATAGTATCCATATTTGCATATCCAAGACACATATACCATAACCAGCTCTAATCTTGGGATTGTTGGCACGAGTGTCTTGGTCAATCTGATTATGGTAATTGACATAACCTAGCTTAAGTACAAGAGATCAATGACAAAGAAGAAAAAACTGCACTGACATGATGAAAAATCTAAAATTTGCTACAACATGCTGGATTAACAAAAACGTCAATTATTATGTCTTTTTATTTATGTAATCTTATGCTTTATTGAGTCTAGTACATGTTACATCGAGTCGCAATTGGTACCCAAAGTTCTCTCAAGTACAAGCCCAATCAGTCCACTCAAAGACCTGAAAACCCACTCACAAAAGCTAAACCCAAAACACAACAACTTATGCCATAATAGGTCAAAACTTATACAATACTTGATAACCGAACTCTAGCCAAACTCTAGTCAAACTCGGCCCAGATGTATCTGGACATTCCAGACAGTTGTGAAATCCCGATTTTGTGGCCTCCAACATTCAAAAAATTTAAATTTGCTACCGGAATTCTGGCCGAATTCTGTCCACAAAAAGCCTATAAATAGACATGGATTTTTATATTCTCACTCACCCATCTCTTCTCATCTTTCTTATCTTATAAAATGATCTCTGAGCTTTAACATTCCCATCTCCAAGATCAACTCTCTCAGCCTTCTAGCTCCAAGTGTGATCTCGGTTAGAAGTCTGTAAAGAGTTGTACAAGCTTGGTTTATAAAGGATTATCTCTGCTGCTGAAGTCACGAGTTTTTCGGATCAAAGATCGTATTTGAGAAGTCGTTGTGCGCTTCGGATGAAGGCACACATTTTAGGAGCTGCAAGTGCTTCGGATTCAAAGCTTGTGTTTTACTATTGTGAAAATCGTGGATTCAACTCCGAGCAAGAGTTCTGGGGCCTAGATTAGTCCTCTTAGAGGAAAACTAGGATAAAAAATTTGGTGTTTGCTTTTGCTCTTTAGACTCTGCTGCCTTTAATACTTGTTTTTCATTTAGATATACTTATATATGGTTGATCTCTGCCTTCACTTAGAATATGTTTAGTTGAATAGATATTTTCGCTGCACTCTATTCACCCCCTCTAGAGTTGTCTATCGGTCCCTTAATTGGTATCAAAGCAAGTTCTCTTTCTTTAAGTATTATTGATTGTACCAATTGTTACTATAATTGATATTGCTCTCTCTATACCGGTTAACATCCTTAGAGATTATGGCAACCAGTGAATCTATCCACACCAACTTTAGGTGAATGCCAGCTATCAAATAAGCCACCTTTATTTGATGACTCTGACTATACCTTCTGGAAAGCTCATATGAACATTTATTTAAAATCTGTTAGCTTTGATTTATGGACAAATGTTACTAATAGTTTTGAAAAGACCGACAAAACAGATAAAGACTACTCTGAAGAAGAAAAGAGAATAACAAGCAATGATGTAAAGGCAATTTACATCCTCTACTGTGCGCTATAAAAATTTGAATTCAAACATCTCTCTATATACTATACCACACATGAGATATGGGAGCAACTAAAGGGAAACGTATGAGGAACATGAAAAGGAATCTTATACCACTGTACACCCTTATTTAATTGAAAAGGAAGCAAGCCTAATTATAAAAGCAGACATTCATCGCAAGAACAAAAACATGATGCAAATCTGTGCCTAATGGTAAGTGAGGTAAGTAATGAGTCATCATCTGATGAATTTTCTTATGATGAGTTATCAAATGCCTTTCAAGATCTATTTGAAGAACAGTTTGGCAACTCTAGAGGGGGTGAATAGAGTTTATATAGAAAAAATAGCCAATTAAAAATAACTCTTTCACCAACAATAAATAATCAGAGTAAAGTGCGGAAAATGAATAAAGAGCAGAAGAGCATAAGCAAACACAGCGATTTTAACCTGGTTTCCCTCGTGGAGGACTAGTCCAGGCCTGAGAACTCTAGCTCAGGATTAAATCCACTATTTGTGAAATAGTAGTTTACAACCCGTGCCTTTTCTTCAGAAGAGCACGTCAACTTCTAACAGAGGATCGCAGTGGCGATTTGCTTGGAATTGTCCAAGCGACTTCTTCGACTCTTGCACAAGAATCCTAACTGAGAGATGCTGAGCACTCGAGACTTAGGAGGCTTGTGGCTAGTAGATGGGAAGGGTATGGCTTATTGAGCTTATAAGAGAGAAGAGAAGAGAAGATTGGATGGATTGAAATGAGAGAATTCATGCCCTATTTATAGTGTTTTTATAGGCAGAATTCGGCCAGAATTCGGGTAGGAAAATTCAAAAAATTTGGCCGTTGGACAACTAGCAACCAGCTAACCCTAAAATTAGGGTTCCTGATTTCTAGGGGACAGAGTTCGGCCCGAACTCTGTGTGGAGGCAGAGTTCGGCCCGAACTCTGTCTCCAGAGCACAGAGTGGTTCAAAGGGGCTTTTTGGGCAGTGTTTGGTTCAGTAGAGCTAGGGAAATTGGGTAGGTTATAGACTAAGTTCCAAGAGCTCAGCATGACTCAGAGTACATAAGTCTAGACTCAATGAAATTATAAAATACAGACTCCAGAACACACTGAGAGCCGGAGACTGAGCTGTCATCTGTCTTGAACTGAATGCAGTCGTCGTGTGTCGTATTAAATTAATACAAATATTATTTAGTCAATGTAGTCAATATTTGGTTGACTGTGACTTTGTGTCAACAATCTCCCCCATATTGATAATTGACAAAATAATATATGTATATTTCAATATTCATACCTGGACACAGTTGATTGCAACATAGCTCCCCCATAAACGATGCCTGAGCTAAAAGAAGATAGCTCCCCCGTAAACCATGAACGGTGTCGAGCTAGAAGCTATAGCTCTCCCCCGTACAAAATGCATAGAACCTGTGACCTGATAGATAATATTTTCCCAGAGCAAGAACAAGCACAGATATACACAGATATACGAATGCATAGAACCTGTGGCCTGATAAATAATATCTCCCAAAAGCAAAACAAGCACAAAACTATAAAAATATACATATTTCTCCCCCTTTTGGCAGTTAGCAATATAAAGAAGCAATGAAAAGTAATGCAACCACACCAAGCAGAGAAGAAACAGTGAAATACTAAGCAAAATAAGTCACTGACATAAAGTAAAACTATGATAAAGGACAGATAATGTCATCCACCAAACCAAGTGGCCAACTCATAAACAGAGTACATAAAACCAGCTACATAAATCCATAATAAACTAAATAACTGAAAGCAAAAAGTAACTAAGATCATCAGCAGTAGCAGCAGCAGATCGAGCCAATCTCCATCACGGAGCACGAGAAGGTCCTGGAACATCTGAAGGACCAGGGAAGGAGCGACGAGGGTCCACAAAAGCATCATCCGGATCCATGTAACGCATAACCCACGGATCATCAATGCGATGACCCGCGCGCGCTGGATCCCTCTCCATGGGAATGTGCAGATGCTGAGACAGAGAGTACCGGATATCATGCAGAGAGTTGCCGAGAGCACTCATCTGCAGAGTGGTACGATAGTCTAGCTGTGTCCAGCGATCGTCCTCAAGAGTAAACGATCCCGGAGCAAGGTCTGAATGGACTCAAGAATGGCAGGTGGAGGAGGTGCATCCTGACCAAAAGGAGGGGCGTCAGGCTCCTCATCATCAGAATGCTCAGAGGCCTCAGGAGAGGCGACAACTGCCTGAGTACGGCGTGCCTTGGACAGAAAAGCAGGAGCAAGCAAGAACTGACAGTCATGAATAGGAATGATGAATGCACGAAAAACCATAGGAAGGTATAAAGGATAAACCAATGCTCTTGGTTTCTTCCTACAATTTATCATCCAAGCCATCATTGTCCTAGGAAGATTGAATAGGATACGATAATGGAGCTGATATAAGGCAGAGATCTCAAAGTAGGTAACTTCATCAGTTGAACCAGCTTTTGGTAAGATGGTGTTAAAAATCATTCGATGAAGCTCATAGAAGTAGGGGTTGAGATGCTTGGCCATAAGTTTGCGAGGACTTATGTTAGGAGCACATAATTCCTCCTTGAATCCTTCAAGAGAAGTATCGCCAACAAATTGAAATTGACGTGCTTCCACAAGTTTATCCCAAGCATCAAGATTAACAAGATCAAGAAAATCCTCCAACTCAGAATCATTGAAAACTATGTCAATACCGGCAACCCGGGAATAGATGTGGGTTGCATCGAAAGTTAAATTGCAATAAAACATTTGGATTGCACTACGGTAGATGACAAAATTTGAAGCAACTAAAGCATCCAAACATAGATCACGAAACAGAGATTCAAATTGAGCAAAGATAGTAAAATTTATCGGATGTCCCCCGAACACCGGACGAGTACGAAAATCGCTAAACCATGCATTAGACGCGTCTAGCGATACAAATAGGCGTTCGTCATATGTATTCAGATCTTGGGGACTAGGCGGGTTGAACAACGGATGAATGGGTTGTTGTTCACCTACTTGCTCAATTGGAGGAGGAGGATTCGAAGAGGAAGCTCCCTCAGTTCGAACCCTTTTCCTACGATTGGACAAGCGAGGAGCCATTTGCAAGAAAATGGAGAACTTGAAAATGGATAGAAGGAGAGAGTTATACCTAAAAATAATACCAAACAGTGGAAGAGAATGATGAGAAACCCTTTTTTCTTGATTTTGAGGAGCAATGGAGCACTCTAGATCAAAAACTAGGGTTAGGGTTTGAAGGAAGGAGTTTGGAGAGGTGAGGAAGGAGGCAATGGTGAAGGAGAGAGAAGGAGTCCCGAAATAAAATAGGGGTTTGTCTTTGGTCGGATGAAATATTAACCATAGGATCTAAATTGATCCAACGGCAGAGCCAGATCCCGACGCTGGAACTTAGGGAACGAACTCGGCCCGAACTCTGTTAGGGGCAGAGTTCGGCCCGAGTTCTGGATCAGTGGTCCAGAACTAAAAGCAGGCTGAAAAGATAAAAAAATTGATTAAGTGTTGAACAAAAGAGATTTTGAGGATAAAAGTTTGATGAAAATAATGAAGTACATAGAGAGGTACACAAAGGTCAGAATGAACTTTAGGAAAGATCAATTAGGCAATAATAAATCGGAACAAACCATATAATAAACAAGGAAATATATTGTAATTCAGTATTTCAAATTTGCCATGGGTTAGCTGCAGGGGCCGGATCCCAGCTAGCGGTAGTCCTGAGGACTAGTGCACCGTGTCGCTTAGGCTTTTACGCCTTTTTGTCAGAAGGACCCTTTCGGCTTGTACCCATAATAAATTTATCATAAAAGAATCAAAATATACTCGACATTTATGCAAGTAAGTCTCAACTTATAACTGCTTCATCCAAAATTCCGAGTTCACGACAAAGATAATTGAAGCGCTCTTCGGATAATGGCTTAGTAAAGAAATCTGCTAGCTGATGATCAGTGTCAATAAATTCTAAGTTAATCGTGCCATTTTGCTGATGATCACGCAAAAAGTGGTGTCTGATCTCAATGTGTTTAGTGCGTGAGTGGCAGACAGGGTTCTTAGTCAAATTGATGGCACTAGTATTGTCACAGAATATAGGAATATGCATGAAAGATAACTTATAGTCTTCAAGGGTTTGCTTCATCCACAGAATTTGTGCACAACAACGCCCAGCTGCTATGTATTCAGCTTCTGTTGTGGATAGTGCGACAGAGTTCTGCTTCTTGCTAAACCATGAGACTAAAGCCTTTCCTAATAAATGACACGTGCCGCTCGTACTTTTACGGTCGACCTTGCATCCAGCAAAGTCAGCATCAGAGTAACCGATGAGGTCAAATGATGTTGACTTGGGATACCATAGGCCCACTGTAACCGTACCCTTAAGGTATCGAAAGATACGCTTAACCGCGGTCATGTGAGATTCCTTAGGATTTGCTTGATATCTAGCACATAGGCAAACACTAAACATGATATCGGGGCGACTAGCAGTTAAATAAAGTAAGCTGCCTATCATACCTCGATACTTACGTTGATCAACGGATTTGCCGCTCACATCTGGTTCGAGTTTGGTTGAAGTAGCCATTGGAGTGCTGATTGGTTTGATGTTGTCAAGATCGAACTTCTTCAGCATGTCCTTGGTATACTTCGATTGACAGATGAAAGTTCCATTAGCCATTTGTTTTCACTTGCAGACCAAGAAAATAGTTGAGCTCTCCCATCATGCTCATCTCAAATTCTGTCTGCATACACTTGGCAAATTCTTGACAGAGGGTTTCATCAGTAGAACCAAAAATGATATCATCAACATAAATTTGAATCAACAGAATAGTGTCTTTAAAAGAATTTATAAACAGTGTAGTGTCAATTTTCCCTTTTGAAAAACCTTTCTCAAGTAAGAAGCTACTTAGCCTTTCATACCAAGCTCTGGGGCTTGTTTGAGGCCATAAAGTGCTTCTTTAGCTTGAACACGTGGTCGGGAAATTTGTGATTTTCAAAGCCAGGAGGTTGTTTCACATAAACTTCCTCCTTAATAAAACCATTCAAGAAAGCACTTTTTACATCCATTTGAAATAATTTAAAGTTTTGAAAATTAGCAAAAGCACAAAGCATCCGAATGGATTCTAGTCTAGCAACAGGAGCATACGTCTCATCGTAGTCGATACCTTCCTCTTGGTTGTATCCTTGAGCTACTAGACGAGCTTTGTTACTGTGACTGAACCATCTTCATTTACTTTGTTTCTAAAAACCCATTTAGTACCAATTATCGAGTGATTAACCGGTCTAGGAACGAGTTCCCATACTTGGCTTCTCTCGAATTGGTTGAGTTCTTCTTGCATAGCAAAATCATTAAAAGCTTCAGAAATGTTTTTAGGCTCTACTTGTGAAATGAAGGCAGTGCTAGCAACGGAGTCTCTTAGTGATGATCTAGTAGTTACTCCACGTGAAACTTCTTATAACTAAATTTTCTGGATGAGAAGGTTTGAAAGAGAATTTCTTAGGCAAACCCTCCAGAGAAGTTTCGGTTGAAGTATTCATTGGAGTAGAAGTTGATGGCTCAACGTCATCATCAAGAGTACTTGCTGCACTGTTGTCTTCATCAAAAGTCACATTTGTTGACTCTTCCACAATAAGTGAGCGTTTATTAAAAACTCTATATCCCTTACTCTTGGCGGCATAACCAAGAAAGATACCATCGTCAGCTTTGGCATCAAATTTGCCTAAGTTGTCTTTGGTGTTAAGGATAAAACATCTACAACCAAAAACTTTAAAATAAGAAACATTGGGGGTTCTCCCAAACCAAAGCTCATAGGGTGTTTTCTTCGTAATGGGACGAATCAGCACCCTATTCAAAATGTGGCATGCTGTACTAACAGCTTCTGCCCAAAATATTTCGGAAGTGAAAATTTATTCAACATGACTCTGGCCATATCGCCGAGAGTTCTATTCTTCCGCTCCACAACACCATTTTGTTGAGGAGTTCTAGGACAAGAAAATTCATGATCAAAACCATTTGCATTACAAAAACTTTCAAAATCATAATTTACGAATTCGCCTCCATGATCACTTCGGATTCGAGTAATCATGTAGCCTTTTTCGTTTTGAACTTTCTTTACAAAAATTTTGAAAGCAGAAATAGCATCGCTCTTATTAGCGAGAAAGAAAACCCATGTAAATCTCGAAAATCATCAACAATAACAAATGCATAAAGTTTGCCTCCAAGGCTAGCTATTCTACTAGGACCAAATAAATCCATATGAAGTAGTTGCAAGGGTCTAGTAGTACTTACAGAGTTGATAGAATGAAATGAGGATTTAGTTGCCTTGTTTAGTTCACATTCGGCACATACCGTGTCCTTTTTGAACGTGATGTCAGGCAATCCTCTCACTAGCTTCTTGGTGGAAAGCCTGGATATAGCATCCATGTTGGCATGACCAAGACGCTGGTGCCAAAGTAGTCGTTCATCTTTGTGGGCATATAGACATCTACCTGCATTGTTAGTATTTATAGAAAGATAGAAAATGTAGATGTTGTCCTCTCTTTTCCCTTCAAAAGCAATGTCTCCTGTTGACCTATCATAGATGTAGCAACTGTTTTGTCCAAAGTTAATATCATATCCATGATCAGCAAGATGACTAATGCTGAGCAGGTTATGCTTTAACTCGGTCACTAGGCAGACATCCTTTATTACAGGAGAAGGAGGATGACCAATGATACCATTACCTATAATGTGCCCTTTGAGATTGTTACCGAAGGATATGTATCCTTCTCTCTTCATCGATAGTGATGCAAAAAGATTTGCATCTCCCGTCATATGTCGCGAGCATCCACTATCGAGAATCCACTTACTTTCAGTTGAGGAGGGAAGGTCCACCTACATCAAGAGTAGATGTGACCTTTGGTACCCGAGTTCTTGAGGGTCTTAAAAGTTAGTCTTGGGAACCAAGCATATATCCTTTTATCTACAAGTCTTCTAACTCTGCACTGTGGTGAGATGTGTCCATATAATCCACAATAAGTACAGATAGCATTCTTATTTATACTAGGAGCATGAGAATAATATCTATAAGCAACAGGATGAGGATGGACATGATGTGAAGAGTTAGCATGGTGAAGATGATTATGCATGGAATAAGTAGCATGGTGATGGTGTCTATGAGGCATAGAGTGATGGTATTGTCTATGATGTGTGACTTGCTGATATTGTCTAGATGGCATGGCATGATGATTTTGTCTATATGGTATATGAGGACCTTGTCTATATGGCATTGCATGATGATTTTGTCTATATGGCATGGCATGATGATTTTTATGTGTGGAGTGATGTTGATTGTGTCTTTGTGCATGATGAGTGTGTACTGAGTGAGAATTGTTCTTACGTGCACGTGGTTTTGTGAAAGTTTGTGTATATAAATGCATGGTTATGTGCTGCATGAGAATGACGTGGTAGACTAGCAGGAGTGGTGTTGTGCCCATGTGATTGGGTTTGAGGTTGAACAACCTGTTTACCCAATTTGGTTTCTAATCTTTAGAAACAGCTTGCAGTTCATCAACCTTAATATTTAAGCCATAAATCTTAGTCATGGAAATCTTGTGTCTACTCTTTTCTTCAGCAAGCAACGTGTTGAGAGTAGTGATTTCTTGAGTTTGTTGCTCAATACGTGCTTCAGCATCATGCAAGCTTAATTTAAGCTTGGATACTTCATCAGTGTCATTGGTGGGTGACGTGTTTCTAACATTATCAAGAAGTAAAGAAATTCTTTGTATCTCATCTTCTAGACTTTTGATTTTGTCCTTGGCATGTTTATATTTACCGATGACCTTTTTATGATCATCGAGTAAATCAGTGAAAGCATCGCCAAGTTCATCAAAAGAGAAGTCATCCAGAGTTTCGTTAGATACCTTGTTGGAAGTTGCCATCAGGCACATATTTGCTGTATCTTGAGGAGAGTCCTTTTCTTCCTCAGAGTCACTCGCTTCACTTCATGCCAGATGCCTGTGTTGGCATATTTCTTTGATGAGTTCTTTTTGTATGGCTTCTCATAGCGGTTGTTCTTCTTCAGGAATGGGCAGTCTTTTCGGACATGTCCAGTTTTCTTGCAACCGTAACAAGTTGGTTCCTCTTCATCGTCTTCTTGAGATTCCTTCTTCCTTCGATTGAAGCGAAGGAATTTCCTGAAGTTGCGAACCATGAGAGCTTGGTCTTCATCATCCGAGTTATCTTCTTTGGTCTCATCATGATTAGCTCTTCGTTGATGAGCTTTGAGTGCGATCTCCTGGTCTTCGGAGCAGGCTCTTCGAAGTCCTTGAGGTAAGCTCGTGAGTCATAAGCTTACCCATCAAGGTCTCCATTGACATTGTTGTGAGATCGTTTCCTTCTATGATGGCTGTCACCTTAGGGTTCCAAATCTTTGGTAGCCCTCTGAGTAGCTTACGAATCTTCTCGTGGTTTGAGTACTGCTTTCCAAGCGAGGATAGAGGATTGATGATGTCAAGGAATCTTGTGAACATTTGAGTGATCGTCTCACTTGGCTTCATCTTGAAAGCTTCGTATTCTTGAGTGAGACGGCTTATTTTGGATTCCTTGACCTGTGTGGTTCCTTCATGCGTCACTTCTAGAAGTCTCCATACTTCATGAGCAGTGGTGCATGTAGAGACCCTGTTGAACTCATTCCTGTCTATGGCACAGAATAAAGCATTAATAGCCCTAGTATCTAGACTTGCCTGTTTCTTCTCCTCGACAGAATATTTGTCGTGTGGTTTCTCAATGAGGTCACCATCGACAACTATTCTGGCGGGCTTTTTGTAACCGTCAGTGACGACAGTCCACAGGTCAAAGTCTAGAGACTTAAGATAGAAGCTCATCCTTGTTTTCCAATATGTGTAGTTAGTCCCATCAAATAGGGGAGGCCTATGAGTGGACTGACCTTCACCATGATTGGAAATCAAGGATTGTGTGGTTGCCATGGATTAGCTCTTAGGATGTTAGTCCTTATAAAGAGAACAGAACTCTGATACCAATTGAAGAACAGTTTGGCAACTCTAGAGGGGGGTGAATAGAGTTTATATAGAAAAATAGCCAATTAAAAATAACTCTTTCACCAACAATAAATAATCAGAGTAAAGTGCGGAAAATAATAAAGAGCAGAAGAGCATACGCAAACACAGCGATTTTAACCTGGTTTCCCTCGTGGAGGACTAGTCCAGGCCTGAGAACTCTAGCTCAGGATTAAATCCACTATTTGTGAAATAGTAGTTTACAACCCGTGCCTTTTCTTCAGAAGAGCACGTCAACTTCTAACAGAGGATCGCAGTGGCAATTTGCTTGGAATTGTCCAAGCGACTTCTTCGACTCTTGCACAAGAATCCTAACTGAGATATGCTGAGCACTCGAGACTTAGGAGGCTTGTGGCTAGTAGATGGGAAGGGTATGGCTTATTGAGCTTATAAAGAGAAGAAAGAGAAGATTGGATGGATTGAAATGAGAGAATTCATGCCCTATTTATAGTATTTTTATAGGCAGAATTCGGCCAGAATTCGGGTAGGAAAATTCAAAAATTTGGCCGTTGGACAACTAGCAACCAGCTAACCCTAAAATTAGGGTTCCTGATTTCTAGGGGACAGAATTCGGCCCGAACTCTGTGTTGAGGCAGAGTTTGGCCCGAACTCTGTCTCCAGAGCACAGAGTGGTTCAAAGGGGCTTTTTGGACAGTGTTTGGTTCAGTGGAGCTAGGGAAATTGGGTAGGGTATAGACTAAGTTCCAAGAGCTCAGCATGACTCAGAGTACATAAGTCTAGACTCAATGAAATTATAAAATACAGACTCCAGAACACACTGAGAGCCGGAGACTGAGCTGTCATCTGTCTTGAACTGAATGCAGTCGTGTGTCGTATTGAATTAATACAAATATTGTTTAGTCAATGTAGTCAATATTTGGTTGACTGTGACTTTGTGTCAACACTATTTGATGACTACAAGAAAATTTTAGATATACAAACAAGCTAGAAAAGGTGTTGTATCATGTAAGGTTGAGATCAACAAGCTTACTAGTTTACTAAATAATGCACAATTTTTTTTACTTCTGAGAACTTTGCTGAACTTTCCACACTTAAGCTTAGACTGTATGATGCACTTAAATGTTCCGAGAATAAAATTCAAGAAAATGCTAAACTTTAAGGAGAAACTTGACTCAGAAAGGAATCATTTTATCTCTTTAAGTAGAGTTGATACACTCACTGCTAAACACAATGATCTAATTGCGAACTCTAAAAAGTTAGTGATTAGACTGGAAAAGCAGGTAATACAACCTATGACTTAGCCTAACATGAAACACGTGATTAACCATGAATTCACACACAACAAATCACATGAAAAAAAACAAGCAAGAGTAATCATGCTTTTATCTATACATAGCCACGAAAGAATGCTAATGTTCTATATCACACCTATACACCCACTTCAAGCTCCAATAGTCATGTTATATGTCACTATTACGGTTTGAAAGGTCAAACCTCACATATCTGTGAAGTTAGAAGACTAGTCAATAAGAATATCTTTATTTGGGTTCCTAAGACTAATCATTATGGATCCAAACACTGGATACTGAAAATATTGGCTAATCATGTAGGAGGAACACTATACCACAAAAAGATGTAACATCAAATAAACTGTTGGTGATTGCAAAGGCTATAAAAGGTTAATCCTCAAGCAATTTCACCAACACAAATGTCGTCACTATAACCACTATGGTAACATAATTCCTTCAAGAATGCTTACTTATATACTTAGAACATCACGTCTTCATTGAATATGTATATGTTATGTTGCACTCATAGCCATTTAGTTTCGATGCACTTTATCTGTTTCTATGCAAGTTTCTTTTGTAAAATGTTTAGATACATGAAATTCAAGAATATACTTTTGCATAAGATTCTTTGAATCCTCAGTTATTAAGAAAGAGATTTACCTTGGATACAAGCCGAAAGGGTCCTTCTATCACAAAAAATAAATAACCCAAGTGACACAGTGTCAAGTATCTTCGGACTACCACTAACTGGGAACCGGCCCCTACATCTAATCCAAGATTAATCCACAGCTCATTAACCAAACAGATTCCTTTGGACCTCATACAAAATAGTAATTCATAAAAGATCATTTGTACCTAAGCCTCCATATACATTGGATCTCGAGTATTTCGTTTATTCTGAATGTTGATCCTGAATATTTCATTTGATTCTAATCCTAGCTTTTATGAAATATTCATAGATCATGCCTAAGCAGTAATTCTTTGTGGGAGAGAATTCAAGTAAATTGAATCCCTCTTCTCTTAAAGCATTTCTTTTCTATAACCCTAAGATTATAAGATGGATACCATGCTAAGGCTTTAAAAGGAAGGAAATAAACTTTAATAAGAAGGCCTAGTATTTAAAATAATAAGTTTCATATTACTGGATATTGTTTTATTATTCTGTCAAAACAATCTCTGGATAAATTATTTCATGATTTTTAGAAAATACTATTTAATGAGCGATTATCCTTGCATTTATTTCGAAAGAGCTATTTATGGAATATTTTCTAAGCTATTTCCATATACTTGTAGAAGCACGGGAAATACTAAAGAAAATGACTCATGCGGCCAAAGAATCCCATGCGGCTTAGAAAGCCCATGCGGCTCGGAGAGTCATGCGGCATAAGGGGCTATGCGGTCCAAGACATCCCATACGGCTCAGAAAGACACGTGGCAGGACGGCCCTCTCCTCTGCCCTCTTGCATTAATTGTTTGACGGCTGACAACTCTGAAAAAGTGACAGCCCTGACACAGAAAGAAGTAATTATGACTCTGTCATAATAACGAATCTCTAGGGAAGAGAAAAGAGATCTCTGACACAAATCCCCCAAGAGCCATGAAAAATGCCACGTGGCCTTGCCACGTGGGCGTTCGTATGCGGCTCACTTCTCATGCGGTTCAGAGTGAATCCGTCCTATGCGGCTCAGGCCGAGAAAGCCTCATGCGGCTCGAGCAAAGCACTTCTCATGCGGTTCAGATTGAATCCGTCCTATGCGGCTCAGGCCGAGAAAGCCTCATGCGGCTCGAGCAAAGAACTTCTTATGCGGTTCAGAATGAATCCGTCCTATGCGGCTCAGGCCGAGAAAGCCTCATGCGGCTCGAGCAAAGACTTCTCATGTGGTTCAGAGTGAATCCGTCCTATGCGGCTCAGGCCGAGGAAGCCTCATGCGGCTTAAGTAAAAACTTCTCATGCGGTTCAAGAGGATCATCTCCATGCGGCTCAGGTGGATGTATCCCTATGCGGCTCATAATGATTACCTCCCTGTGGTTCAAAGGCTCAAGGGAGGGCCACTACCCAGACAGCCCTGACACGTGGTCTTAACCCTATGCGGCCCAAAGTCATATGCGGCTCACTCGTCATATGGTTCAGATTCCCCAGTGGCTCCTAGGACACGTGTCCTAAGATGATTAATTTCTCAGAATTACTGCCATCAAAGATTGGGTCAAATCCCAATAATCTGGGACACGTGGCAGGAGAATAAATTTAATTTATTCGCAGACATCAGAAGATAATTATGAGGAAGATTTATTTCAATCAGCATTAATTGCTAATGGGATTTTGTGTAATCTACACTCGATGGCTCGGATTCGTCACAATCAAAACTGAACGGCCTGGATTGACCAATCTACGGGCTGCCGCCATCTCCAAGAGCTAATCATTGGCAACCCTAATGATCACATCTTACTATTATAAATAGCAAGGTGCCATTCCCTTGTAAAAAGAGAACAAAAAAATATCAGAGAGAAATACGCGTATACAGAGAAACTCCCCAATAGTCGGAAAGAAAATACACAGAAAGAGAGAGAGAAGCCAGAAGAGCAACAAGAGGAGAGCAAGAAGAGCATTTCTTCACCAACGCCAACCATCTTTTCACAAGGAGCCAAGGCCGCATACCGATCGTCCAAGGAGTAAGGCAGGGCTGCCGTCGCCTTCCCGAGCCTCTACCGTCACCCCCCAGAATCTAAAATAAACAATTGTACTTAGACTGCTGTACCTAGGTTTTCGTCCCTAGGCTTTCTTTGTACAAGCGAGTTTGTAACGTGAAGTAAAAGTTTGGTCCTCCGATAATTGTTCTGTTCTTTTATATTTTATGGCAAACACGATGGCGACTCTGCTGGGGACTAACTTCTCCACAGCTGAGGAGTTGGTGATGCAATCGGATGCAGCCAAGCTTAGCTCCACGTAATAAAAGATGGTCGCCCGGTTCGACCAACAGGCGTTCGAAGAAATGCTCTCCGACAAGCACTGGCCCGGTCCAGAAGCGAGCCCGCACAAAGAAGGCCCGCAAGGAGTGGAGGCCCCGATCCTTCATTTCTACTGAAGCTCTTGCAGAAATACCCTCCGTTGCTCAAGACGGCGAGAAAGACTCTCCTGCGGCCCCACTTCAGACCGTAGACAACTCTGCTGTCCACAAGTCCGGCAGAAGAAAACACTATGATGCTGGACTTGCAGGGGCAAAGAGGAACTCTATGAGATCTGAGCCGCATAAGGGTATTAGCCGCAGGGAGAAAGCTCATGCGGCTACATCCGCCAGCCGTATGGAGAAAACTCATGCGGCCATACCTGTCAGCCGTATAGCTTATGCAGCTACAGCTGCCAACCACATGAATAAAACTCATGCGGCTAAGAAAGTCAATCGCTTGCAGAAAGCCCATGCGGCCACAATTGCCAACTGCATGCGGCCAGCCTGCACGGTCGTGACTCCTAGCCGCACAAAAACAATTCATCCGACGTCAGAAGACAACCACATGCAGATAGCCTGCACGGTACCCAACTCTAGCCGCATAGCGTCCGTTCCACGCTTCCCAAGATCAGTCTTCGACCATCTCTCACGCGGTCCTGACCCTGATGGTTCTCTGGATGATAAGGCAGACTCTGTGGTATTTAACTTGGACTCCTCCTATTACGCACCCGCAAGTGCTAAAAGGAGGAAGTCTAGGGCAGCACGGGCTCATCAGGCCCAGTCAGCTGTCCCAACCTCTGACTATCGGGGTGCCCCATTGATTATCACACGGGCCTCGGATGGAAAGTTGTATACATCCGCCCGAGTCCAGCCCCCGGCGGCAAACGGACAGAGTGGTTCCTCTGACCTGCGGGAGCGATTCTCCACAAACGCAAGGAAAGAGGAGGAGTGTCGGCGTGCAAAGCGTCCTCGCTTGGACATCGCTGTACCCAAATCATCGTCCACTGCTGTTGCAACAACGCGGCGGTGACGGAAGATCGGCCATCCGTCTTCCAAAGACTATAGCATCCGAGCTCAGAAGATGAGGCACCTCCTGTTGTCTCCTGTAATTCCACTCAGAAAGTCCCCGCCGAGGGGAGAGGGAAGAAGACAAGCATCTCCAGCCCGAAGATATTAACCACTACAGCTAAGAAATTGTCGGCTAAACGGTTGTCCTCCACCAGAGTATTTCAACACACCCGTTCAAAGACAAAATCTGCTGCAACGGGAGATTCATCGTCCATGTCGCTGGGAGTCGTAGGAACTGGGGGTAGCACTCCTCCGAACGTCCAAAACAATCCGATGTTTCAAGGAGACGATCCCGGAGAAACGACCCTCCCGTCAGGTACAACAAATACTGATGTCCCCGAGGACATCCATGACTCTCAAGACGAATCAAGCTCCGAGGCTGGGGGTACTGATCCTTCCGAGTCCGAACCCGAAGACAACATTCCCACCTACCCCGATGATTTCTCAATGCACGGGTACAATTTGGAGGGCACATCCTCCACCGTTCCTTCCGTTACTCCTCATGTAAGGACGGTATTCATGACGGACAGCAATCAAGGTGGTTTCAGTGATCGTCATCGCATCGACACTTTGGAGGCCATACTGTACGCCTTGGTCAAGTCTGTAGACGAGATCAAAGCGGCTCTTCCTACTCTGTAGGGAGTGACACCGGGCCAAACGAGCGCGGGTCCCGCAATCAATATAGATTCAAATTCAGCGGCACCGAACCCGGGCAATAATCTTCCCGAAATAACGGCCCCTACCACGACAGATGAGGCCTGAAAAGTAAGAAGAGAGGTTCAGGAACTCCGAGACATGTTCCACGCCCGAGAAAACTCTCAAGACCTCAGAATACGGCAACCATATCCTGCTGAATGGAGGGATATTCCGTTCCCACCAAGATATAAGCCGTTCAACATCAACCCATATGATGGCAAGACCTCAGCAAGTCGGTACATCACTTACTTCGAGGTCACCACCGACCATCTGCCCCATGATGACGCTATCCTCACGCGATTATTCATCGGGCATTGGAAGGAGTCGCCTTCGACTGGTACCGTAACCTACCAGACAACTGCATCCACTCCTTCGCTGGCTTCAAACGCTTGTTCTTAGAAAGATTCTATGAGGTAGGGCAGGACGTCACAATGTCTACCCTCATGGACGTCGTCTAAGGAGAGAAGAGCTGACGAGGAATTATATGAGCGGTTTCGTCAAACCACAATGAAGTTACCCTCTGGTAATCCAGATTCCTCCTTGATTGAAATTTGCCAAAAGAGACTACTCCCAACAATTAGTCTCTGGATGGGCGAAAGTCAATTCAAGGACTGAAAGGCTTTTATCATCAGCGCTACAAGTACCGAAGAACGGTTGAGAAAGGCTCGCCAACTGGGATTGCACATCTCGGAGGGAGAAAACAAGGGCAAGCATCCCAACACCAACAACGACAATGGGGGTAGCCCCTCCAACAATCGGGACAACAGAGGCAAGCAGGCTATGGTGGCCAACACAGCCCAGAAGCCCGAGTCGTAACCATCAGACAAACAATGGCCTCAAGTCACTTACTCTTTTGAAGACGGCCACGTCAAGCCTATCTTGGACATGCTCATACAAGGGGATAGAATTCAGCTTCCTCCACCAAGACGGGAGCCTCGGCCGGCTGATCTGGAGAACCCAAAGTTCTGTCATTACTACCGTTATGTACACCACGCTACACACGACTGCTACCAACTGAAACGGTACATCCAAAGCCTCATCGATTCGAACGCTCTGGCCATCGATTTCGAAGAGGTAACCGTGGCAGCCAATATGGTGTGCGTACAATTCAGCAGCTTTCCTCCGACGGAGACTCAAGACGGGGTGATCTCCGTCCCTCTAGCGACAATGGAGATTACCAATCTTCCACCTCCCCGAGATCAGGCTGCCGGTCTAGTACCCCTCACCACATCACGAGGGGAGGTCATGTGGATCCATCCAGACTTGGTGTCAGAAGTGACTCGGCCCACACCATCTACTACCGACAAAAAGAAAAGTGGAAAAGTCAGGACCTGCCGCACAATCTCGGCAGACAACGAGGAAGCTACAGCCATCGTCACGCGGTCCGGAGCACAATCCCAACCTGTGGTTGACAATCCAGCCGAAAATCATCAACCCACTACAACTGATGCTCCGGGACCGGCTCAGCCTTCGACGACCGACAAGCCTAGGCCGAGGGAGACTCGCTTCGACAAATCCCTCCGAAAAGAGGCAACCCAAGGACTAGAGAGGCCCTATAACTTTGACATCTTAGCACAATTGGCTAACACACCGGCCAAGTTATCACTGTATGAACTCCTAAGGCTCTCCAAGGACGTTCGTATTGCATTAAGCGAAGCACTCCAAAATGTCGATGTCTATCTGGCTCAATCCAACCTCACCGGGGAGGACTCACCTACGGATCTCCAAGACAGTACCTGTATGGGAGCAATGCCCAACATCGTCTTCACTCCGTAGGACATGCTCATCAAAACCAACCTACATGATCGCCCGCTATACTACACGGGGTACATCGGCGACGTGAAGGTGGATCGGATGCACATAGATCCTGGCTCTTCCATAAGCATCATCCCGAAGGGTCTGCTACATCATCTCCGCATCCCAATGCATCGCCTAACACCTACAAGCACCGCCATCAGCGGTTTCAATTCGGGCAGGAGCTACCCTATTGGGAAAATTCGTCTGAAGTGTCAAGTTGGCGACCTCCAATCCGAAGTCACCTGCTACGTCATAGATGCAGACACTTCTTATAACATCCTCTTGGGGCGCCCATGGATACACGATTACATGATCGTGCCTTCCACGCTACACTAGTGCTTCAAATATGTCGACAAATACGGCTTCGTGAAGACAGAATTTGCTGATATCGATCCCTGCAAAGGGGTCGAATCCTACTACTCAGACTCCTGCCTATATGAAAAGTCAAAAGGCACCTTGATGAAGGAAATGAACAAGCTAGCACCGAAATGGCTACGGGATCAGAAGGACCCCTGACGATCCACCTCCAAGCTCGTAACCGGGCATGTCTATACCCCATACCGCCACTCTGCGTAAGGACGCGATCAGCCTCTCAGCACAAGAAGAGCAGATGATAATCTGGCTGCCAAGGTCCAGCCAAGTACCGAGACCCACAACAGGGCCACTGACAATCAGACTGCCGAGAGTCAGTCAACCCCAAACGGAGAAGCTCAACCCCTCCGACAAGCCGCTGACGATACGCCTTCACAAGAAAGGTCGTCACCCTGATGCAATGCCCGGGACTTCTAGCGAACCAACCACTCCCCGCCCCACATCAAGTGCCAAACTGGGGGTCGCTAGTCTGCCAACAACTCCACGCTCTGCTCCATCAACTGAACCACTTACAATCAAACTTCCCAGGTCGTCCTCTCAGTCTTCGTTCATACATGGGGTAGCCGAAGAGGAACCGGAGCTAGCCAAGTATGTGGCCGCCCACACTGATGTTTCCTCCGCAGATGATGTAATCCCCCTAGAAAAGATACCTTACTTCATCAATAAAAGGTTATCTTTGAACTACACCGAGCTCAATAAGCTATGTACAATGTATGCTATGGAACACGGTATAGGCACTCACCTACACACACAGGTGACAAATATGCACACCGCAATCCAGCTTATTCCAGCAGAAGACGCTTACTGCATAATCGAGAGAGGGGACCATCCAATCATCTTCGGCCGGAAGGACGACCCTCATCCCTTCACCATAAAGGAGGCCGACCTCGGGTCAGACACCGGAAGATTACCTCTATATCTTTATAGCCCCCAATCCAAATATCTCATGCAAAAACAGGGGTATGATCTGGAGACGATGCCAGATTTGAACTACGGCACTGGGCGACGATTACCTTTGAAGCCACCAGTCCCGGCGGGCAAACCACGAGACTACTATAGCAAAACTCGATGCGGGTTAGGGTATGTAACGCCTACTACAACCCCTGAGAGTTCAGATAAAGAATACGACTGGCAGTCACATTCAACCGGGTCACCAACCTCCGACTCGGACACTAGTATTGGAGACATATTTAGACAAGTCCTGTCAGTCAATATGGCATTCGCCAACGCTTACGAAGAAGACGAAGACATTCCCGAAATCCTCGAGCTAGAGCCGTGGGCCCAACAGCTGGATGCACAATGGGAAAAGCGATTCGAGCCGAGAGAACCTCCTACCGAAGATGAGGTTATGCAGGTCGACTTCGGTAGCGAATCCTCTCCAAAGCCAATCTTCGTCAATAAAGCCTAACAGACGAAGAGCGAGAATCGCTGATAAAACTTGTCAGAGAATATATTGATGTGTTCGTATGGAGTTATGAAGACATGCCCGGGTTAGTGTTGACACAAAGTCACAGTCAACCAAATATTGACTACATTGACCAAATAATATTTGTATTAATTCAATACGACACACGACGACTGCATTCAGTTCAAGACGGATGACAGCTCAGTCTCCGGCTCTCAGTGTGTTCTGGAGTCTGTATTTTATGATTTCATTGAGTCTAGATTTATGTACTCTGAGTCTTGCTGAGCTCTTGGAACTTAGTCTATAACCTACCCAAAATCCCAAGCTCCACTGAACCAAAAAAACTGCCCACTGGTCCCCTTAGAACCACTCTGTGCTCTGGAGACAGAGTTCGGGCCGAACTCTGCCTCCACACAGAGTTCGGGCCGAACTCTGTCCCCTAGAAATCAGGAACCCTAATTTTAGGGATAGCTGGTTGCTAGCTGTCCAACGGCCAAATTTTTGAATTTTCCTACCCGAATTCTGGCCGAATTCTGCCTATAAAAACACTATAAATAGGGCATGAATTCTCTTATTTCAAATCACTCAATCTTCTCTTCTCTTCTCTCTTATAAGCTCAATAAGCCATACCCTTCCCATCTACTAGCCACAAGCCTCCTAAGTCTCGAGTGCTCAGCATCTCTCAGTTAGGATTCTTGTGCAAGAGTTGAAGAAGTCGCTTGGACAATTCCAAGCAAATCGCCACTGCGATCCTCTGTTAGAAGTTGACGTGCTCTTCTGAAGAAAAGGCACGGGTTGTAAACTACTATTTCATAAATAGTGGATTTAATCCTGAGCTAGAGTTCTCAGGCCTGGACTAGTCCTCCACGAGGGAAACCAGGTTAAAATCGCTGTGTTTGCGTATGCTCTTTTGCTCTTTATTTATTTTCCGCACTTTACTCTGATTATTGATTGTTGGTGAAAGAGTTAATTTTTAATTGGCTTTTTTTTCTATATAAACTCTATTCACCCCCCTCTAGAGTTGCCAAACTGTTCTTCAATTGGTATCAGAGCTCTGTTCTCTTTACAAGGATTAACATCCTAAGAGCTGATCCATGGCAACCACACAATCCTTGATTTCCAATCATGGTGAAGGTCAGTCCACTCATAGGCCTCCCCTATTTGATGGAACTAACTACACATATTGGAAAACAAGGATGAGCTTCTATCTTAAGTCTCTAGACTTTGACCTGTGGACTGTCGTCCCTGACGGTTACAAAAAGCCTGCCAGGATAGTTGTCGATGGTGACCTCATTGAGAAACCACACGACAAATATTCTGTCGAGGAGAAGAAACAGGCAAGTCTAGACGCTAGGGCTATTAATGCTTTATTCTGTGCTATAGACAGGAATGAGTTCAACAGGGTTTCTACTTGCACCACTGCTCATGAAGTATGGAGACTTCTAGAAGTGACGCATGAAGGAACCACACAGGTCAAGGAATCTAAAATAAGCCGTCTCACTCAAGAATACGAAGCCTTCAAGATGAAGCCAAGTGAGACGATCACTCAAATGATCACAAGATTCCTCGACATCATCAATCCTCTATCTTCGCTCGGAAAGCAGTACTCAAACCACGAGAAGATTCGTAAGCTGCTCAGAGGGCTACCAAAGATTTGGAACCCTAAGGTGACAGCCATCATAGAAGGAAACGATCTCACAACAATGTCAATGGAGACCTTGATGGGTAAGCTTATGACTCACGAGCTTGACCTCAAGGACTTCGAAGAGCCTGCTCCGAAGACCAGGGAGATCGCACTCAAAGCTCATCAACGAAGAGCTAATCATGATGAGACCGAAGAAGATAATTCGGATGATGAAGAACAAGCTCTCATGGTTCGCAACTTCAAGAAATTCCTTCGCTTCAATCGAAGGAAGAAGGAATCTCAAGAAGACGATGAAGAAGAACCAACTTGTTACGGTTGCAAGAAAACTGGACATGTCCGAAAAGACTGCCCATTCCTGAAGAAGAGCAACCGCTATGAGAAGCCATACAAAAAGAACTCATCAAAGAAATATGCCAACACAGGCATCTGGCATGAAAGTGAAGCAAGTGACTCTGAGGAAGAAAAGGACTCTCCTCAAGATACAGCAAATGTGTGCCTGATGGCAACTTCTAACAAGGTATCTAACGAAACTCTGGATGACTTCTCTTTTGATGAACTTGGCGATGCTTTCACTGATTTACTCGATGATCATAAAAAGGTCATCGGTAAATATAAACATGCCAAGGACAAATCAAAAGTCTAGAAGATGAGATACAAAGAATTTCCTTACTTCTTGATAATGTTAGAGACACATCACCCACTAATGACGCTGATGAAGTATCCAAGCTCAAATTAAGCTTGCATGATGCTGAAGCACGTATTGAGCAACAAACTCAAGAAATCACTACACTCAACACGTTGCTTGCTGAAGAAAAGAGTAGACACAAGATTTCCATGACTAAGATATATGGCTTAAATATTAAGGTTACTGAACTACAAGCTGTTACTAAAAGATTAGAAACCAAATTGGGTAAACAGGTTATTCAACCTCAAACCCAATCACATGGGCACAACACCACTCATGCTAGTCAACCAAGTCATTCTCATGCAGCACATAACCATGCATTCATATACACAAACTTTCACAAACCACGTGCACGTAAGAACAATTCTCACTCAGTACACAAGCATCATGCACAAAGACACAATCAACAGCACTTCACACATAAAAATCATCATGTCATGCCATATAGACAAGATCATCATGCAATGCCATATAGACAAGGTCCTTATATACCATATAGACAAAATCGTCATGTCATGCCATATAGACAAAATTATCATGCCATGCCATCTAGACAATATCAACATGTCACTCATCATAGACAATACCATCATTCTATGCCTCAAAGACACCATCACCATGCCACTTATTCCATGCATAATTATCCTCACCATGCTAACTCTTCACATCATGTCCATCCTCGTCCTGTTGCTTATAAATATCATTCTCATACTCCTAGTATAAACAAGAATGCTATCTGTACTTATTGTGGATTACATGGACACATCTCACCACAGTGCAGAGTTAGAAGACTTGTAGATAAAAGGATATATGCTTGGTTCCCAAAGACTAACTTTTCAGGACCCTCAAGAACTCGGGTACCAAAGGTCACATCTACTCTTGATGTAGGTGGACCTTCCCTCCTCAACTGAAAGTAAGTGGATTCTCGATAGTGGATGCTCGCGACATATGACGGGAGACGCAAACCTTTTTGCATCACTATCGATGAAGAGAGAAGGATACGTATCCTTCGGTAACAATCTCAAAGGGCACATTATAGGTAATGGTATCATTGGTCATCCTCCCTCTCCTGTAATAAAGGATGTCTGCCTAGTGACCGAGTTAAAGCATAACCTGCTCAGCATTAGTCATCTTGCTGATCATGGATATGACATTAACTTTGGACAAAACAGTTGCTACATCTATGATAGGTCAACAGGAGACATTGCTTTTGAAGGGAAAAGAGAGGATAACATCTATATTTTCTATCTTTCTATAAATACTAACAATGCAGGTAGATGTTTATATGCCCACAAAGACGAACGACTACTTTGGCACCAGCGTCTTGGTCACGCCAACATGGATGCTATATCCAGGCTTTCTACCAAGAAGCTAGTGAGAGGATTGCCTGACATCACATTCAAAAAGGATACGGTATGTGCCGAATGTGAACTAAACAAGGCAACAAAATCCTCGTTTCATTCTATCAACTCTGTAAGTACTACTAGACCCTTGCAACTACTTCATATAGATTTATTTGGTCCTAGTAGAATAGCTAGCCTTGGTGGCAAACTGTATGCATTTGTTATTGTTGATGATTTTTCGAGATTTACTTGGGTTTTCTTTCTCGCTAATAAGAGCGATGCTATTTCTGCTTTCAAAGTTTTTGTAAAGAAAGTTCAAAACGAAAAAGGCTACATGATTACTCGAATCCGAAGTGATCATGGAGGCGAATTCGTAAATTATGATTTTGAAAGTTTTTGTAATGCAAATGGTTTTGATCATGAATTTTCTTGTCCTAGAACTCCTCAACAAAATGGTGTTGTGGAGCGGAAGAATAGAACTCTCGGCGATATGGCCAGAGTCATGTTGAATAAATTTTCACTTCCGAAATACTTTTGGGCAGAAGCTGTTAGTACAGCATGCCATATTTTGAATAGGGTGCTGATTCGTCCCATTACGAAGAAAACACCCTATGAGCTTTGGTTTGGGAGAACCCCCTATGTTTCTTATTTTAAAGTTTTTGGTTGTAGATGTTTTATCCTTAACACCAAAGACAACTTAGGCAAATTTGATGCCAAAGCTGACGATGGTATCTTTCTTGGTTATGCCGCCAAGAGTAAGGGATATAGAGTTTTCAATAAACGCTCACTTATTGTGGAAGAGTCAACAAATGTGACTTTTGATGAAGACAACAGTGCAGCAAGTACTCTTGATGATGACGTTGAGCCATCAACTTCTACTCCAATGAATATTTCAACCGAAACTAATTCTCTGGAGGGTTTGCCTAAGAAATTCTCTTTCAAACCTTCTCATCCAGAAAATTTAGTTATAGGAGAAGTTTCACGTGGAGTAACTACTAGATCATCACTAAGAGACTCTGTTGCTAGCACTGCCTTCATTCACAAGTAGAGCCTAAAAACATTTCTGAAGCTTTTAATGATGAATTTTGGATTTCTGCTATGCAAGAAGAACTCAACCAATTCGAGAGAAGCCAAGTATGGGAACTCGTTCCTAGACCGGTTAATCACTCTATAATTGGTACTAAATGGGTTTTTAGAAACAAGTAAATGAAGATGGTTCAGTCACACGTAACAAAGCTCGTCTAGTAGCTCAAGGATACAACCAAGAGGAAGGTATCGACTACGATGAGACGTATGCTCCTGTTGCTAGACTAGAATCCATTCGGATGCTTTGTGCTTTTGCTAATTTTCAAAACTTTAAATTATTTCAAATGGATGTGAAAAGTGCTTTTCTGAATGGTTTATTAAGGAGGAAGTTTATGTGAAACAACCTCCTGGCTTTGAAAATCACAAATTTCCCGACCACGTGTTCAAGCTAAAGAAAGCACTTTATGGCCTCAAACAAGCCCCCAGAGCTTGGTATGAAAGGCTAAGTAGCTTCTTACTTGAGAAAGGTTTTTCAAAAGGGAAAATTGACACTATACTGTTTATAAAATCTTTTAAAGACACTATTCTGTTGATTCAAATTTATGTTGATGATATTATTTTTGGGTCTACTGATGAAACTCTTTGTCAAGAATTTGCCAAGTGTATGCAGACAGAATTTGAGATGAGCATGATGGGAGAGCTCAACTACTTTCTTGGCCTACAAGTAAAGCAACTGGCAAATGGAACTTTCATCTGTCAATCGAAGTATACCAAGGACATGCTGAAGAAGTTCGACCTTGACAACGTCAAACCAATTAGCACGCCAATGGCTACTTCAACCAAACTCGAACCAGATGAGAGCGACAAACCCGTTGATCAACGTAAGTATCGAGGTATGATAGGCAGCTTACTTTATTTAACTGCTAGTCGCCCCGATATCATGTTTAGTGTTTGCCTATGTGCTAGATATCAAGCAAATTCTAAGGAATCTCACATGACCGCGGTTAAGCGTATCTTTCGATATCTTAAGGGTATGGTTACAGTGGGCCTATGGTATCCCAAGTCAACATCATTTGACCTCATCGGTTACTCTGATGCTGACTTTGCTGGATGCAAGGTCGACCGTAAAAGTACGAGCGGCACGTGTCATTTATTAGGAAAGGCTTTAGTCTCATGGTTTAGCAAGAAGCAGAACTCTGTCGCACCAAAGATTTGGAACCCTAAGGTGACAGCCATCATAGAAGGAAACGATCTCACAACAATGTCAATGGAGACCTTGATGGGTAAGCTTATGACTCACGAGCTTAACCTCAAGGACTTCGAAGAGCCTGCTCCGAAGACCAGGGAGATCGCACTCAAAGCTCATCAACGAAGAGCTAATCATGATGAGACCGAAGAAGATAACTCGGATGATGAAGACCAAGCTCTCATGGTTCGCAACTTCAGGAAATTCCTTCGCTTCAATCGAAGGAAGAAGGAATCTCAAGAAGACGATGAAGAGGAACCAACTTGTTACGGTTGCAAGAAAACTGGACATGTCCGAAAAGACTGCCCATTCCTGAAGAAGAGCAACCGCTATGAGAAGCCATACAAAAAGAACTCATCAAAGAAATATGCCAACACAGGCATCTGGCATGAAAGTGAAGCGAGTGACTCTGAGGAAGAAAAGGACTCTCCTCAAGATACAGCAAATGTGTGCCTGATGGCAACTTCCAACAAGGTATCTAACGAAACTCTGGATGACTTCTCTTTTGATGAACTTGGCGATGCTTTCACTGATTTACTCGATGATCATAAAAAGGTCATCGGTAAATATAAACATGCCAAGGACAAAATCAAAAGTCTAGAAGATGAGATAGAAAGAATTTCTTTACTTCTTGATAATGTTAGAAACACGTCACCCACCAATGACACTGATGAAGTATCCAAGCTTAAATTAAGCTTGCATGATGCTGAAGCACGTATTGAGCAACAAACTCAAGAAATCACTACTCTCAACACGTTGCTTGCTGAAGAAAAGAGTAGACACAAGATTTCCATGACTAAGATTTATGGCTTAAATATTAAGGTTGATGAACTGCAAGCTGTTTCTAAAAGATTAGAAACCAAATTGGGTAAACAGGTTGTTCAACCTCAAACCCAATCACATGGGCACAACACCACTCCTGCTAGTCAACCACGTCATTCTCATGCAGCACATAACCATGCATTTATATACACAAACTTTCACAAACCACGTGCACGTAAGAACAATTCTCACTCAGTACACACTCATCATGCACAAAGACACAATCAACATCACTCCACACATAAAAATCATCATGCCATGCCATATAGACAAAATCATCATGCAATGCCATATAGACAAGGTCCTCATATACCATATAGACAAAATCATCATACCATGCCATCTAGACAATATCAGCAAGTCACACATCATAGACAATACCATCACTCTATGCCTCATAGACACCATCACCATGCTACTTATTCCATGCATAATCATCTTCACCATGCTAACTCTTCACATCATGTCCATCCTCATCCTGTTGCTTATAGATATTATTCTCATGCTCCTAGTATAAATAAGAATGCTATCTGTACTTATTGTGGATTACATGGACACATCTCACCACAGTGCAGAGTTAGAAGACTTGTAGATAAAAGGATATATGCTTGGTTCCCAAAGACTAACTTTTTAAGACCCTCAAGAACTCGGGTACCAAAGGTCACATCTACTCTTGATGTAGGTGGACCTTCCCTCCTCAACTGAAAGTAAGTGGATTCTCGATAGTGGATGCTCGCGACATATGACGGGAGATGCAAATCTTTTTGCATCACTATCGATGAAGAGAGAAGGATACGTATCCTTCGGTAACAATCTCAAAGGGCACATTATAGGTAATGGTATCATTGGTCATCCTCCTTCTCCTGTAATAAAGGATGTCTGCCTAGTGACCGAGTTAAAGCATAACCTGCTCAGCATTAGTCATCTTGCTGATCATGGATATGATATTAACTTTGGACAAAACAGTTGCTACATCTATGATAGGTCAACAGGAGACATTGCTTTTGAAGGGAAAAGAGAGGACAACATCTACATTTTCTATCTTTCTATAAATACTAACAATGCAGGTAGATGTCTATATGCCCACAAAGACGAACGACTACTTTGGCACCAGCGTCTTGGTCATGCCAACATGGATGCTATATCCAGGCTTTCCACCAAGAAGCTAGTGAGAGGATTGCCTGACATCACGTTCAAAAAGGACACGGTATGTGCCGAATGTGAACTAAACAAGGCAACTAAATCCTCATTTCATTCTATCAACTCTGTAAGTACTACTAGACCCTTGCAACTACTTCATATGGATTTATTTGGTCCTAGTAGAATAGCTAGCCTTGGAGGCAAACTTTATGCATTTGTTATTGTTGATGATTTTTCGAGATTTACATGGGTTTTCTTTCTCGCTAATAAGAGCGATGCTATTTCTGCTTTCAAAATTTTTGTAAAGAAAGTTCAAAACGAAAAAGGCTACATGATTACTCGAATCCGAAGTGATCATGGAGGCGAATTCGTAAATTATGATTTTGAAAGTTTTTGTAATGCAAATGGTTTTGATCATGAATTTTTTTGTCCTAGAACTCCTCAACAAAATGGTGTTGTGGAGCGGAAGAATAGAACTCTCGGCGATATGGCCAGAGTCATGTTGAATAAATTTTCACTTCCAAAATATTTTTGGACAGAAGCTGTTAGTACAGTATGCCACATTTTGAATAGGGTGCTGATTCGTCCCATTACGAAGAAAACACCCTATGAGCTTTGGTTTGGGAGAACCCCCAATGTTTCTTATTTTAAAGTTTTTGGTTGTAGATGTTTTATCCTTAACACCAAAGACAACTTAGGCAAATTTGATGCCAAAGCTGACGATGGTATCTTTCTTGGTTATGCCGCCAAGAGTAAGGGATATAGAGTTTTTAATAAACGCTCACTTATTGTGGAAGAGTCAACAAATGTGACTTTTGATGAAGACAACAGTGCAGCAAGTACTCTTGATGATGACGTTGAGCCATCAACTTCTACTCTAATGAATACTTCAACCGAAACTAATTCTCTGGAGGGTTTGCCTAAGAAATTCTCTTTCAAACCGTCTCATCCAGAAAATTTAGTTATAGGAGAAGTTTCACGTGGAGTAACTACTAGATCATCACTAAGAGACTCCGTTGCTAGCACTGCCTTCATTTCACAAGTAGAGCCTAAAAACATTTCTGAAGCTTTTAATGATTTCTGCTATGCAAGAAGAACTCAACCAATTCGAGAGAAGCCAAGTATGGGAACTCGTTCCTAGACCGGTTAATCACTCGATAATTGGTACTAAATGGGTTTTTAGAAACAAAGTAAATGAAGATGGTTCAGTCACACGTAACAAAGCTCGTCTAGTAGCACAAGGATACAACCAAGAGGAAGATATCGACTACGATGAGACGTATGCTCCTGTTGCTAGACTAGAATCCATTCGGATGCTTTGTGCTTTTGCTAATTTTCAAAACTTTAAATTATTTCAAATGGATGTAAAAAGTGCTTTCTTGAATGGTTTTATTAAGGAGGAAGTTTATGTGAAACAACCTCCTGGCTTTGAAAATCACAAATTTCCCGACCACGTGTTCAAGCTAAAGAAAGCACTTTATGGCCTCAAACAAGCCCCAGAGCTTGGTATGAAAGGCTAAGTAGCTTCTTACTTGAGAAAGGTTTTTCAAAAGGGAAAATTGACACTACACTGTTTATAAATTCTTTTAAAGACACTATTCTGTTGATTCAAATTTATGTTGATGATATCATTTTTGGTTCTACTGATGAAACCCTCTGTCAAGAATTTGCCAAGTGTATGCAGACAGAATTTGAGATGAGCATGATGGGAGAGCTCAACTATTTTCTTGGTCTGCAAGTGAAACAAATGGCTAATGGAACTTTCATCTGTCAATCGAAGTATACCAAGGACATGCTGAAGAAGTTCGATCTTGACAACATCAAACCAATCAGCACTCCAATGGCTACTTCAACCAAACTCGAACCAGATGTGAGCGGCAAATCCGTTGATCAACGTAAGTATCGAGGTATGATAGGCAGCTTACTTTATTTAACTGCTAGTCGCCCCGATATCATGTTTAGTGTTTGCCTATGTGCTAGATATCAAGCAAATCCTAAAGAATCTCACATGACCGCGGTTAAGCGTATCTTTCGATACCTTAAGGGTACGGTTACAGTGGGCCTATGGTATCCCAAGTCAACATCATTTGACCTCATCGGTTACTCTGATGCTGACTTTGCTGGATGCAAGGTCGACCGTAAAAGTACGAGCGGCACGTGTCATTTATTAGGAAAGGCTTTAGTCTCATGGTTTAGCAAGAAGCAGAACTCTGTCGCACTATCCATAACAGAAGCTGAATACATAGCAGCTGGGCGTTGTTGTGCACAAATTCTGTGGATGAAGCAAACCCTTGAAGACTATAAGTTATCTTTCATGCATATTCCTATATTCTGTGACAATACTAGTGCCATCAATTTGACTAAGAACCCTGTCTGCCACTCACGCACTAAACACATTGAGATCAGACACCACTTTTTGCGTGATCATCAGCAAAATGGCACGATTAACTTAGAATTTATTGACACTGATCATCAGCTAGCAGATTTCTTTACTAAGCCATTATCCGAAGAGCGCTTCAATTATCTTTGTCGTGAACTCGGAATTTTGGATGAAGCAGTTATAAGTTGAGACTTACCTGCGTAAATATCGAGTATATTTTGATTCTTTTATGACAAATTTATTATGGGTACAAGCCAAAAGGATCCTTCTGACAAAAAGGCGTAAAAGCCTAAGCGACACGGTGCACTAGTCCTCAGGACTACCGCTAGCTGGGATCCGGCCCCTGCAGCTAACCCATGGCAAATTTGAAATACTGAATTACAATATATTTCCTTGTTTATTATATGGTTTGTTACGATTTATTATTGCCAAATTGATCTTCCTAAAGTTCATTCTGACCTTTGTGAATCTCTCTATGTACTTTATTGGGTTTCTCAAAATTGTATCTCTTTTTGTTCAACACTTAATCTTTTTTCAGCCTAACTTTTGTTCTGGACCACTGATCCAGAACTCGGGCCGAACTCTGCCCCTAACAGAGTTCGGGCCGAGTTCGGTCCCTAGGTTCCAGAATCGGGATCTGGCTCCGCCGTTGGATCTTTTCTAATCCAATGGTCACTATTCTACCCGACCAAAGACAAAGCCCTACTTTATGTCGGGATTCCTTCTCTTTCCTCCCATATTACCTTCTTCTCCACCTCTTCCATCTTCTTCCTTCCAAACCCTAACCCTAGTTCTTGATCTAGAGGGCTCTATTTCTTCTCAAAATCAAGGGAAAGGGGTTTTTCAACGTTCTCTTCAACTGTTTGACATTATTTTCAGGTATAACTCTCTATTTCTCTCCATTTCAAGTTATCCAATTTCTTGTAAATGGCTCCACGCTTGCCCAATCGCGGGAAGAGGATCCGAACCGAGGGTGCTTCCTCTTCGAATCCTCCTCCTCCGATTGAACAAGTAGTTGAACAACACCCCATTCATCCATTGTTCAATCCGCCGAGTCCCGATGACCCTAACACATACGACGACCGTCTATTTGTATCGCTAGACGCCTCTAATGAATGGTTTAGCGATTTTAGGACTCGTTCGGTGTTTGGGGGCCATCCCATCAATTTCACAATATTTTCTCAATATGAGTCTTTATTCCATGATCTTTGTTTGGATGCTTTAGTTGCTTCAAATTCTGTCATCTACCGTAGTGCAATCCAAATGTTCTATTGCAATTTAACTTTTGATGCAACACACATCTATTCCCGGGTTGCCGGTATTGACATCGCCTTCAATGATTCTGAGTTGGGGGATTTTCTTGATCTTGTTAATCTTGATACTTGGAATAAACTTGTGGAAGCACGTCAATTTCAATTTGTTGGCGATACTTCTCTTGAAGGATTCAAGGAGGAATTATGTGCTCCTAACATAAGTCCTCGCAAACTTATGGCCAAGCATCTCAACCCCTACTTCTATGAGCTTCACCGAATGGTTTTTAACACCATCTTACCCAAGGCTGGCTCAACAGATGAAGTCACTTATCTTGAGATCTCCGCCTTATATCATCTCCACTATCGTATTCCATTCAACTTTCCACGGACTATGATGGATTGGATGATCAACTGTCGGAAGAAACTAAGAGCTTTGGTTTATCCTCTCTATCTTCCTTTCGTTTTTCGTGCCTTCATCATTCCTATCCATGATTGTCCGTTCCTGCCTGCACCTGCCTTTCTATCCAAAGCACGACGCCTTCAGCCTGTCGCTGCTTCTGAGTCATCTGAGCATTCTGCTGATGAGGAGCCTGACGCCCCTCCTTTTGGTCAGGATGCACCACCTCCACCTGCCACTCTTGAGTCCATTCAGACCATGCTCCGGGATCGTTTTACTCTTGAGGACGATCGCTGGACACAGCTGGACTATCGTACCACTCTGCAGATGAGTGCTCTCGGCAACTCTCTGCATGATATCCGGTACTCTCTGTCTCAGCATTTGCACATTCCCATGGAGAGGGATCCAGCGCGCGCGGGTTATCGCATTGATGATCCGTGGGTTATGCGTTACATGGATCCGGATGATGCTTTTGTGGACCCTCGTCGCTCCTTCCATGGTCCATCAGATGTTCCAGGACCATCTCGTGCTCCATGATGGAGATTGGCTACTATCTGCTGCTGCTGCTACTGATGATGATCTTAGTTACTTTTGATTTCAGTTATTTAGTTTCTTATGGATTTATGTAGCTGGTTTTATGTACTCTGTTTATGGTTGGCCACTTGGTTTGGTGGATGACATTATCTGTCTTTATTATCATTCTATGTCAGTGACTTATTTTGCTTAGTATTTTACTGTTTCTTCTCTGCTTGGTGTGGTTGCATTAATATTCATTGCTTCTTTATATTGCTAACTGCCAAAAGGGGGAGAAATAATGTATATTTTTATTGTTTTGCTTTTGGGAGATATTAGGGAGATATTAGATATCATACTGGTTCTATGCATTCGTATATCTGTGTATATCTGTACTTCTTGCTCTGGAAAATATTATCTATCAGATCACAGGTACTATGCATTTTGTAAGGGGGAGAGCTATAGCTTCTAGCTCGACACCGTTCATGGTTTACGGGGGAGCTATTTTCTCTTAGCTCAGGCATCGTGTATGGGGGAGCTATGGAACTATATTACAATCAACTGTGTCCAGGTATGAATATTGAAATATACATATATTATTTTGTCAATTATCAATATGGGGGAGATTGTTGACACAAAGTCACAGTCAACCAAATATTGACTACATTGACCAAATAATATTTGTATTAATTCAATACGACACACGACGACTGCATTCAGTTCAAGACGGATGACAGCTCAGTCTCCGGCTCTCAGTGTGTTCTGGAGTCTGTATTTTATGATTTCATTGAGTCTAGATTTATGTACTCTGAGTCTTGCTGAGCTCTTGGAACTTAGTCTATAACCTACCCAAAATCCCAAGCTCCACTGAACCAAAAAAACTGCCCACTGGTCCCCTTAGAACCACTCTGTGCTCTGGAGACAGAGTTCGGGCCGAACTCTGCCTCCACACAGAGTTCGGGCCGAACTCTGTCCCCTAGAAATCAGGAACCCTAATTTTAGGGATAGCTGGTTGCTAGCTGTCCAACGGCCAAATTTTTGAATTTTCCTACCCGAATTCTGGCCGAATTCTGCCTATAAAAACACTATAAATAGGGCATGAATTCTCTCATTTCAAATCACTCAATCTTCTCTTCTCTTCTCTCTTATAAGCTCAATAAGCCATACCCTTCCCATCTACTAGCCACAAGCCTCCTAAGTCTCGAGTGCTCAGCATCTCTCAGTTAGGATTCTTGTGCAAGAGTTGAAGAAGTCGCTTGGACAATTCCAAGCAAATCGCCACTGCGATCCTCTGTTAGAAGTTGACGTGCTCTTCTGAAGAAAAGGCACGGGTTGTAAACTACTATTTCACAAATAGTGGATTTAATCCTGAGCTAGAGTTCTCAGGCCTGGACTAGTCCTCCACGAGGGAAACCAGGTTAAAATTGCTGTGTTTGCGTATGCTCTTTTGCTCTTTATTTATTTTCCGCACTTTACTCTGATTATTGATTGTTGGTGAAAGAGTTAATTTTTAATTGGCTTTTTTTTCTATATAAACTCTATTCACCCCCCTCTAGAGTTGCCAAACTGTTCTTCAGTTAGACCCCGATATTGCCCTCCACAAGCTCAACATACGACGGATGCAAAACCAGTCAAGCAGCAACAACGACGCTTCCGCCCAGGCATCATGGACGCGATTGAAGCCGAAGTCAACAAACTGATAGCCAACGGCTTCATCCGTGAGGAGCAACATCCCGACTGGGTTGCCAATATAGTACCCGTCCTCAAGAAGAATAGGAATATTCGAATCTGCATCGACTTCCGCAACCTGAATGAGGCATGCCCCAAAGATGAGTTCCCCCTTCCTATCACAGACATCATGATTGACAACATATGCGGCTTCGAACGTATGTCATTCATGGATGGATTCTCGGGGTACAACCAAATCAAGATGTCTCCTGAGGACGAAAAGCATACCTCATTCCGAACACCAATTGGCACGTACTGCTATACGGTCATGCCTTTCGGTTTGAAGAATGGCGGTGCCACATATCAACGAGCCATGAGTATCATTTTCAGAGACCACCTGCGCAAGACAGTGGAGTGCTATATTGACGATATAGCCGTCAAGAGTCACTGCAAGGGAGACCATCTGCAGGATCTAAGGACGGTATTCGACCTAATGCGAGCGTACAATTTGAAAATGAACCCTACGAAGTCCTTTCTGGGTGTATCCAGCGGGAAGTTCTTGGGCTTCATCATCACTGCACAAGGTATCCATGTAGACCCTGAGAAGACGAAAGCAATCATGGAGATGGGTCCCCCAAAAAATCTCTGCGAACTCAGAGGCCTTCAAGGGAGGCTAGCTTATATCAGAAGATTCATCTCTAACCTCTCCGGGCGATGCCGACCGTTCACCCACCTTATGAAGAAAGGAGTCTCATTCGTATGGGACGAGGAATGTCAGTGCGCCTTTGGCACCATCAAAAAATATTTGTCAAACCCTCCAGTTCTGGTGGCCCCGGTTTCTGGAAAACCATTTATGCTTTATGTACGAGCAATGGAACATTCCCTCGGGGCTCTACTGGCACAAAACAACGACGCAGGCCATGAGCAAGCCATATACTACCTCAGCCGAATGATGATTGGGCCAGAGCACCGATACACCGCTGTGGAGAAAGAATGCCTCGCCCTGGTATTTGCCATTCAGAAAATGCGGCATTATGTCACCGGACAAACGATACATGTGATCTCACGAGTCAACCCTCTCAGGGTCCTCATGACTAAACCAGGGGCACTCAGCTCTCGACTCGCTACATGGGCAATATTGCTGTCCCCTTATCATATAATCTTCGTCCCCCAAAAGACAGTCAAAGGTCAAGCCCTGGCAGACTTCTTAGCAGCCCACCCAGGCTCGGAGTCCTCCAGAATATATGAAGAAATCCCAGTTGAGGTTGTCGACTCGCATGCAACCTCTCACGAGGCTATATGGCGAACGTTCTTTGACGGTGCTTCGAGGACCGGACCTAAAGGTAATATAGTCGTCGGGGTCGGGATAGTACTGGTCTCCCCTTCCGAATTGGTGATCAACCACGCTTATTCCCTCACAGAGCCCTGCTCTAACAATGTGGCCGAGTATAACGCTCTGGTCATTGGCCTCCAACTTGCAAGAGAGCTGGGGTAGAATACCTTGAAGCATACGGCGACTCCCAACTAATCATCAATCAGATCCGGGGTACATACGAGGTCCGCCACGAAGACATGATCCCTTATCACCAAGTAACGATTAACATCAACGCATCGTTCGATGGGTTCTTCATCGAACATGTCCCCAGACTCCGAAATATCGAAGCTGATGCCTTAGCTGGTCTTGCTGCTTTCCTAGCAGTTCCGAACTATGATCACCAATCAGTGGATGTGATAGGCCACGAACTGGTCTGTCCCAAGAACAATGTGCAATTCGTGGCAAGTTATTCCGCACAGACGATCGAGGATGCCCCAGATTGGAGACAACCATCCATCGACTTCGTCGTCTACGACATCCTGCCCGAGAACCCAAAGGAAGCCACTTCCATCAGACGGCGTTCTCTCAGATTCTTCTACGATACAGAGACGAAAATGCTGTATCGCCGCTCCTACGACGGATTACTGCTCCGGTGCTTGTCGAATGCAGAAGCCAAAGAAGCCGTACAAGAAGCTCATGACGGTATCTGCGGGGCCCACCAGCCTGGCCTAAAACTGCAAGACCGCCTTCGTCGAATGGGCTACTATTGGCCCACAATGGTGGCAGATGCGATAGATTATGCCAGAAAATACAAAGTCTGCCAAGTCCATGCAGACTTCATTCACCAACCATCCGAGTTTCTACATTCGACAGTGGCGTCCTGGCCTTTCGAAGCATGGGGAATGGATATTATTGGTCCAATCACCCCACCTTCCTTTCGAGGACATCGCTTCATACTTGCGATTACTGATTACTTCTCCAAATGGGCGGAAGCTGTCCCACTAGCAGAAGTTAAGACTTCAAACGTGATCAGCTTCCTTAAGCATCACGTCATCTATCGCTTTGGACTGCCCCGAAGGATCATCCATGATAATGGTCCACAGTTTGCAAGCCATGTATTCTATCGGTTCTACGATAAGCACCGTATTCAGAATGTTGCTTCGATACCGTACAACCCGGTAGCACACGGGTTAGCAGAGGCATTCAACAAACAATTATCAAACTCCTCAAGAAGTTTATCTCCTCCAACAAATGCGACTGGAATGAGAAGCTCGACGAATGCTTATGGGCTTATCGCACCACAGTTCGAACAGCCACCGGGAATACGCCATTCACCCTAGTGTACGAGAGTGAGGCAATTCTCCCATTAGAGACTCAAATACCCTTACTTCGCGTCGCCCTCACTTATCAATTGACGACGAATGACAACTACCGACGTCGACTACAAGAGTTGGAGGCCTTAGATGAAAAGTGCCTCCTAGCTCAGCAAAGGATCGAGCTATACCAAGCACGCATCTCAGGAGCCTTCAACAAGAAGGTCAAAATCAGATCATTCCAAGTGGGCGATCTTGTTCTGGCAGTCCGGAGGCCAATGGTCATGACTCACAAGACCGCCGGCAAGTTCCAGCCAAAATAGGAAGGTCCATTTATCATCGAGACCGTGTTCTCCAACGGTGCTTACCGCCTCGCTAAACAAAATGGAGACTTGTTCATGTTGCCCGTCAATGGCAAGTTCCTGAAAAAATATTATGTCTAAACAACATCCCAGATTATCGAGTCACGTACCCGCTGGTACCTCTGAACTCACCAACACAACATTCTAGATTTTTGAGTCATGTACCCGCTGGTACTACTGAACTCACCCTCATAATTTTCCAGATTATCGAGTCATGTACCCGCTGGTACCACTGAACTCACCTTCATAATTTTCCAGATTATTGAGTCATGTACCTGCTGGTACCACTGAACTCACCCTCATAGTTTTCCAGATTATTGAGTCATGTACCCGCTGGTACCACTGAACTCACCATCACAGTTTCCCAGATTTTCGAAGTCATGTACCCGCTGGTACCGCTGAATTCACGTTCACCATTCTCCAGATTCTCGAGTCATGTACCCGCTGGTATCTCTGAACTCACATCTCGGTTACTCTTCCAGGTAGCAAGTCATGTATGATCATACCTCTGAACTTTCTTCTTGAAGGAGATCCTCCCTCATGATCCACTACCCGCACTCCCAGTGCACAAAAAAGGGTAACGGGTCCACAAACTTCTAAAACGACCATGTCAATGCTACCTCTGAGTCGTCTCAATTCCGCCATAAATAAATCACCCCTCTACATAGAACTTCCATGTCCTCATTACCTCTGAGTTATTCTACGTACCCCCCGTCAAAGAAACCCTCATGCTCACCATGTCCTCAATACCTCTAAGTCAGTAAGATTGGTTCCTTTCTTTTAAACTTGTTGTCCGTATCCAAAACCAGGGTACATTAGGGACAATGGGTCCACGTAAAATGTCCCAATAAGAGGATTATTACAAAGCAAAAGAGTGAAGCAAATATATATTCCATTCCTTCAGAAATCGGTTACATCCACACGATTGCAAGCAAGTCAAAAGAGTTCTTCATGAAGACAAGAAGAAAGGCGAAACAAAACAAAGACTATAGACAAATATCCACGAGAAGCCCCTACATCCTAGTTACAGGAGCACATATACCATTCCCTCAACCATCTCACATATGAAGGATGCAAGTAAAGAGCATCCTCATCCAGAATAGGAGAAACAGAGTTCCCAACGCTGCCACCCTTAGCAGTCTCGATATTTAGAGGCCTGCCATCCCCCTTAGGTGCAGGTTCTTCTTTCTTTACTTCCTCCTTAACAGAGGGAGACCCCTGGCTGATGACAGGAGACTGCGGCTCCTCTGATGCTGCAGTCTCAGCATCGGTGGAGATACTGCGAGAACCAAAGACGAAAAAAATGGAAACAGTCAGAAATGTTCATGCGGCTCGTTTTAGACAATTCTCATGCGGCTCAGACATGGGGTATATCCTCTTGTGGCTCAGTCAGGGGACGTGTATGCGGACCATGTAGTTTGAGAAGTTCATGTCAAAGTCTTGTACATGAAGCATGCAGTAAAGCAAGCTCTGTTAGGGTTTTAAATCGACTACCTAATCCTTACCTTCGATGGCAATATGAACGTCAAGACGAACGAGGGGCACGACAGTCGAGGGCAAAACCGATTTCTTACTCCTCGCCACAGCCTTCTTCACAGCCTTAGAAGCCCTTGGTGCCATTGTTGTCTGATGATCAGAAGAAAAAAAACACTACAAGAATCTGAGTCAAGAAGAGTCTAAGAGAGAAGACCGTCCAAATGCCCTCCTATTTATAGACAGAGAACTATGGACCGACGCCTCGTATAAACGCGATCGACTCTTCGGCTATCGAGCCAAACCAGCCATTTAAAGACTGAGCTCTTGGGATCCTGTCCCAAAAAGATCTACACGCATGGCATAATGACGTGGCAAAGAGCCTATGCGGTTCAAATGGCCATGCGGCTGAAAGCAAATATGCGACTCAGATGGTCATGAGGCAAAAATTTCTATGCGGCTGGGCCATCCATGCAGCTGAGACGCCCTTGCGCCAGAACTTTCCATGCGGCCAAGATATCCAGGCGGCCAGGACTTTATATGCGGCCAGAAGAATATACGGCCATGCTTCTTATTCAAAGTATTTCAATTTTGCAAATTGAAAACTTTGAAGGGGGTCTTGTAGAAGCATGGAAAATACTAAAAAAATGACTCATGCGGCCAAAGAACCCCATGCGGCTCAGAAAGCCCATGCGGCTCGGAGAGTCATGCGGCATAAGGGGCTATGCGGTTCAAGACATCCCATACGGCTCAGAAAGATACATGGCAGGACGGCCCCCTCCTCTGCCCTCTCGCATTAATTGTTTGACGGCTGACAACTCTAAAAAAGTGACAGCCCTGACACAAAAAGAAGTAATTATGACTCTGTCATGATGACGAATCTCTAGGTAAGAGAAAAGAGATCTCTGACACAAATCTTCCAAGAGCCATGAAAAATACCACGTGGCCTTGCCACGTCGGCGTTCGTATGCGGCTCACTTCTCATGCGGTTCAGAGTGAATCCGTCCTATGCGGCTCAGGCCGAGAAAGCCTCATGCGGCTCGAGCAAAGCACTTCTCATGCGGTTCAGATTGAATCCGTCCTATGCGGCTCAGGCCGAGAAAGCCTCATGCGGCTCGAGCAAAGAACTTCTTATGCGGTTCAGAATGAATCCGTCCTATGCGGCTCAGGCCAAAAAATCCTCATGCGGCTCGAGCAAAGACTTCTCATGCGGTTCAGAGTGAATCCGTCCTATGCGGCTCAGGCCGAGGAAGCCTCATGCGGCTCAAAAAAAAACTTCTCATGCGGTTCAAGAGGATCATCTCCATACGGCTCGGGTGGATGTATCCCTATGCGGCTCACAATGATTACCTCCCTGTGGTTCAAAGGCTCAAGGGAGGGCCACTACCCAGACAGCCCTGACACGTGGTCTTAACCCTATGCGGCCCAAAGTCATATGCGGCTCACTCGTCATATGGTTCAGATTCCCCAGTGGCTCCTAGGACACGTGTCCTAAGCTGATTAATTTCTCAGAATTACTGCCATCAAAGATTGGGTCAAATCCCAATAATCTGGGACACGTGGCAGGAGAATAAATTTAATTTATTCGCAGACATCAGAAGATCATTATGAGGAAGATTTATTCCAATCAGCATTAATTACTAATGAGATTTGGTGTAATCTACACTCGATGGCTCGGATTCGTCACAATCAAAACTGAACGGCCTGGATTGACCAATCAACGGGCTGCCGCCATCTCCAAGAGCTAATTATTGGCAACCCTAATGATCACATTCCACTATTATAAATAGCAAGGTGTCATTCCCTTGTAAAAAGAGAACAAAAAAAATATCAGAGAGAAATACGCATATACAGAGAAACTCCCCAATAGTCGAAAAAAAATACACAGAGAGAGAAGCCAGAAGAGCAACAGGAGGAGAGCAAGAAGAGCATTTCTTCACCAACGCCAACCATCTTTTTACAAGGAGCCAAGGCCGCATACCGATCGTCCAAGGAGTAAGGCAGGGCTGCCGTCGCCTTCCCGAGCCTCTACCGTCACCCCCCAGAATCTAAAATAAACAATTGTACTTAGACTGTTGTACCTAGGTTTTTGTCCCTAGGCTTTCTTTGTACAAGCAAGTTTGTAACGTAAAGTAAAAGTCCGATCCTTCGATAATTGTTCTGTTCTTTTATATTTCATAGCAAACAATACTAGCTGTAGGACCATTGAGCACCTCTAGAGGGAGGGGTGGGGTGAATAGAGTGCGTGTGTGCAGCGAATCAAAAATTACCCTTAAAAATTTATAAGACGGTAACAATCTAATATGAAGTAATCAATATTTAAATAAATTCGTAATGTAAGGAGGTAAGAGGGAGCAAACTCAAACACCAAGGTTTATACTAGTTTCCTTCTGAGAGGACTAGTCCAGTCTCGAGTACTCAGCACGACATTAAATTCACTATCTCGTGAAATACAAGCTTTGAATCCGAAGCGCTTGCAGCTCTTTACAGTACGTGCTTTTTATTCGAAGAGCACTACTTCAACTTGTAAGCCTTTAATTCGAAGGACTTGTCAACTTCAGGAACAACATAAAAACTAATATATTTTTAAGCCTTTTGTAATACTCGACCAAACTTCTAGATTGAATCGAAATTGGCGTCGACTTGGCTAGACTTGTAAATCTCTGATTTGAAAGTGAAAAGCTCTTTGAAAACACTTGAATGAATAGAGAAGAGAAGAGATGATTGAGTGAATAGAATGAAAAATTCTCTTCTATTTATAGTGCTTTCTTGGACAGAACTCGGGCACAGTCCGGTAGTCCAACGACAAAAAATTTGAACGTTTGGAGCTCATTTTTCAAAATGTCCATGTCTACGGGAACTGTGGGGACCGAGTTCGGACAGAACTCGGTCCGAGTTCGGACCAAACTCGGTTCGAGTTTGGTGGCCCTGTATCCAGAAAGGGTTTATGAATAATGGGCATGGGTTTTGGGCATTTTGAATTGTGGACTGGATTTTGTATATGTGGACTGATCAAAGATTAGATTGGGTAGGATATTTTGTAAGTGGACTTGTAGCTGAGCCAGGTGCCAATCTTGTTCAATCGTACTTTTTTCTAGATTTAATAAATTGGAAAATACATAATAACATAGAAAAATGTATTGATCAACGATGTGGTTATTATTGCAAAGACTTTGGTTGAATGTAACAACATGGTAGTAGTCTTTCAACATTAGTACCATAGCTGTATATTATTTGTGTATATCGAATGGTAGTTTTCGTCGGTTATCAAAATCAGGTGTGACAAGACCAATGGGCCAACAATCTTTCCAATTTTGATAATTGACAAACTTAAGTTGATACACCAAATAATGTCAAAAATTTTTTTTATTACCTTCATTGATAAATGTTATTGATAGTGGTAACTTTCTTTCCCTTTTTAATTGAGCAAAATGTAAGCTCCCCGTAAACAAACAACAAAAAGAGTGAAACGAACCACAAATAAGGAGATAACAACTAGAACATATAACAAGTAGCAGAATACATGACATAAAACATAATACTACTAACGATAAAGTATTTTAAAAAGAAACACACCATAACCAGTCTGATATATAATCAAAGTACAATAGAAAATACATAACTAAAAGATAACAACACCAAACTAAAGTGTGACTAAATAGTGCCATCAACTAGTAGTAAGTCAAAAGTCCAAAAACACAAACAACAACCTCAAGAAGTATCGTCACCAGTCTTAGTTGACCGGTTAGGATCATAATAGGAAGATCTAGGAATGAAATAACGCTGAGCCTTTGGATCCTCAAATCTGTATCTTTGAAACTAAGGGTGACGGAGATAGGGAATATGACTACTAGGTGAATGTGACAAACTCCACTGTATGTCAGTAATAGAGTTCTCAAGAGCCTGGGCCTGAAGAGTAGTCCAAAAGTCTGTCTAACGTTGACACTCTAAATAAACACTGTGACGCTCATCCTCAAGACGAAAATGCTCACACATCATTGTGTGAATCTTATCAAGTAAGACTCGGGCCTCAACAACAGGAAGAAGAACAATAGTAGGAGGATGAGGTGGTGCACAAGCATCAGGTTGGACATTCTCATCACCGCCCTCATTAGGATATAGAGCAGTATGAGAAAGAGGTTGGGTCCTATGGACTTGAAGGAGGCAAGAGGGTATGTTGTCAAAGGGGCAAGAGTCTAAAGGAATCTCAAACCTACGAAAGATCATCGGTAGATACATAGCATACAGTAGGTTGCGCCCATTCTTGCGACAATTTATCATAGCCGAGATCACAATCTTTGGAAGACTAAAGGAATAACAAAATGAATATAGTATAGAGTTAACATCTCTAAGTACGTGATCTCGTTAGTGGATCCCGTCCTAGGCATAGTAGATGAAAAGATAATGCGATGCAACTCATAAAAGTGCTGGTTCAGATACTTGGACATGAGACGTCCAGGAGGCCTAGGAAAAGGATTGCACATATCATCCTTAAAAGATTCAAGTGTCATATTGTTACCAAAATTGACTGGTATTGTCGACAAGAGCATCTCCATTATTTGGAATCTAGAGCATCTCTCTAAAGCCTTCATCATCAAATTTAATATCAATAACGTAGATAGATAAATAAATAGTTCCAAGATTATGTTACAAATTGTAGTAAAATATGCGTATAGCATTAGAATAATTTGGGTTAGCAATTTGCACAAAATTGTGAAGTCTTAGAGTAGTAAAAGTAGCTACATATTATGGGAAAATGGTAAATCTAATGACATTACTCGGACAAATATTCCTCTTTTGGATGTCAACAAACTAAGAACATAAAACTTCTAAACTTCTAAAAAAATGCACTGTTATAATCATCGATCATCATCAGGAAGAGGAGGACTAAATAAAGATGGAATGAATCATGAGATGGATTAGAAGATGAGACTTTATCTACTTTTCTTAGAGAATAGCTTAGATGCCATGAAAAAAATAAGGAGACAAAGATATTTATACCTCAAAAGAACGTTGAAAAGTGGAAGAGAACACCAAAAAACCTTTGGATCCAAGAGCTTGGCATTAGAAACTCTGTAGATTGGGATTTCTAGGGTTAGGGTTTTGATTTTAGGGTTTTGAAAGGGGGTGTTCGGCTGATGTTTCGGAAGAAGATGTGGAAAAAAATGAAAAGTTGTTACTTAAAATGGGTGTGCCATCCTCAAGTTCAGTTTTAGAATAGAGGGACAGAGTTCGACCCAAACTCAGTCAGAGTTCGGTCTCCTTGTTTCCAGAATAACATATTTTGAGTTATATACTTAGAATGAGTTAGATAAAATTTATAAAATTTTAATAAACCTCAACTATCATGGATTAGCTCTAGGACCGGATTCCAGCTAGCGGTAGTCCGAAGACACTTGACACCTTGTTGCGTCAAGGTATTACGCCTGTGCGACAGAAGGGCCCTTTCGGATTATACCCCAAATAATTTTGATTTAATAGAATTATTGAATTAATACCAAGTCATTTACCGGACATAAGTTATTATGCTTCTGAGACAATATCAATAATAGCTAACTTACGATAGATAAAATTGAAGCAGTACTCGGCTAATGGCTTTGTGAAAGTATTTGCTAGTTGATGATCTGTGTCAATATATTCTTGACAAATATCCCTATGTTGTTGATGATCACGTAGAAAATGATAACATATTTCTATATATTCAGTACATAAATGACATATCGGGTTCTTAGTCAAATTAATCATTCTAGTGTTGTCACAAAGAATGGGAATTTTTTTGAAAGACTAATTGTAGTCTTTGAATGTTTGCTTCATCCACAAAATTTGTGCACAACGTCCTAAAATGATGTACTCAGCTTTAGTTGTTGATAATGCAACAAAATTTTGCTTCTAGCTAAACTAAGAGACTAAAGCTTTTCCTAAGAAATGGCATGTACTGCTGATACATTTACGATCTACTTTGCATGAAGCAAAATCACTATCTGAATAACCAATAAGTTCAAAAGATATGGTTTCGGGATACAACAGACCGATAGTAGAAGTACCCTTCTGGTATTCAAATATACGCTTATGTAAGCTGAGGCATGACTACCACATCTTCCTGGAATACTAGATCTCCAACATTATATGTGTTTCTATCTTTAGTTTTGCAAACAACCCACCAATCCCAGGTATTACATCATCGACTAGGGTAAACCGTATAATATACTTGAACTGTTTGACTTGCCAACATAAAGGGTTCGAACCCTCTATATCTTTTTCCATGTTTATCAACAAACCAAATTGTTTTTTTAATTTTTCACCCTTTCTTGGACATTGTATTGAACCAATCACATTTTAAAAGCATATTTTGTCTCAGGATAACCATAGAGGGGTATTTCAGCTCTATGACATCTCTTAATACACCATAATAGTTGTATTCTGGATTATCATTATTGACTGACCCCCTCACACAAACTCCAGAATTCTTTGTATAATTAGCCTCCTTATTGGTAAATGAGTGATTGATAGGCTTATTAGTGGTAAATTTAAAGCCATAAATGGTGAATCTATCCTAACACTTTGTCCTCTTGCTTGGTCCAATAGCTAATACTCGAAGTCCTTCATTTTGTAACTTGTAATATGTAAGGAGTATTCATGCACATCCACGGTGGTAGATTATAAGGGGTCAAAATCACAGGCCAACAAGAGTACCGAGACCCCGACTATCCGAAAGGAGTGAATCTATCAGAAAATAAAGCCAATCGGACGTTCGTAGGCTCCACAGCAAATCAAGGATGACATCAATCAAAATGCTTCCATGCCTCTCCATCAAATGGATGAGATAATTTTTCTTCATCCATCTTCCGTTCTTTGCTATGCCATGTCATATGTTCTACAATATTCGAGGACATAAACATCCTCTGTAGCCTCTTTATGATCGATAAAAACAACATGTATTTGTCGGGGCGCAACCTTGCTCGTGCAGTTGATTTTTCTTTGCCCCGAATGGGCTTGTACTTGTCCTCGTGACAGAAAATACATCCATCTTTATCATTGTTCTCCTTGTAGTACAATATGCAGTTGTTTTGACAACAATCTGAGTTTTTGTATCATCATCTTCGACTTGTAAACGTTTTCTAGCAAGTCCTTTACTCCTTTTGGCAGCAACTCTTTAACAAACTGAATTATCCAGTCGTAGCATTCCAGTGGTAAATTAAAATCAGACTTGAGGTTCAACAGGCACATCACCATCGACAGGACATAATAAGAATCATAATCCATATATAACGGAGTATCGGCATGCTTGAACATATCATTGAACTCTTTTACATCAGGATTTGGATCTTCCAGATCAAAACTTGGACCGACCGCATTAAATACCAATGCATGTGCCAAGTTTCGATGTTGATATTTGAAGTGATCTCTAAGAGTGGACTCTCCCACCTCCGTATTGAAGGAGGAATGATATTTCGGAACTAAAGGTTCTCCTTGATCCATCCACTCATTGTAGTTCGATACGAAACCCTTCTTGTAGAGGCACTCTCTCACGAGATTCTCTCACGAGATTCTCTTACGAAATTCTCTCACGAGATCTACCTTTTTGAATGGTATGTTATTACATTTGACACAAAGGTACTTTATGAGCCTACCATCTATGAAATAAGGTCGGCTACTGGCATACCTTAGAAATTTCTCAACGCCCGCCTTGAAATCATATGTCAAACCAATCTTGCTCTTACGTCATCGATTATACATCCATGAATGGTCAACTAAGTATCGACTTATTTGTAACCCAATTTAATACCATGTACCATATATATTATAAATACAAGTATCAAAAAACATAATTAACAAGAATGTTCTAATTAAGTACCTAATAGGAATAATCAACGTTAACTGTATCGATATTAAATCGGTATCAGACCATTACTATGAGTATCCGTTTCGGATATATCGAATTGGTAACGATCGTATCAGATTAGCATCGGCCGTATCGTAATGGTATTAGGCATATCTGATTGGTATCGGCCTATGTGATAGGTATTGACCGTATCAGATAGGTATCGGCCGCATTCGATAGGTATCGGCCGTATCAGATTGCTATCGGCCGTATCGGACTGGTATCGGCTGTATCGGATTGGTATCGGCCCATCCGATAGGTATTAGCCATATCAGAAAGGTATCGATCGTATCCGATGGGTATCGGTCCTATCGGATTGGTATCGGCCGTGTTGGATTGGTATCGGCCTATTAGATAGGTATCAGCTGTATCAGATCGGTATCGGCTGTATCAGTTGTATCGGATTGGTATCGGCCTATACGATAAGTATTGGCTATATCATATCGGTATCGGCCGCATCGGATTGGTATCGGTCGTATCGAATTAGCTTCTAATTGATCGGCCATCTCAGATTAGCTTCTAGTCGATAGGCATCTTAGTAAGCATAATCTTCCCATGTATTAGCTTTTAGTTGATTGGCACCGTCTTCTAATAATTCTTTTTGTTTTCTCATGCCTTTTAGTTTAGAAATGTATTTGTGTTGACCCAAACTGGATCACAGTCAACCTAATTTTGAGTATTGAGATCTGTTATGATCCAATATGATACATCTAGCTCAAAGTTAGAACATCATCATATATCAGTTTGAGACAAGACATTATCAAAATATGAAGCTATTACTTGTATTTTGTGTCTGTAATTTTTACACATATTTCAGTCTAAGATTATGTACGCTGAGTAGCACTGAGTGTCTTAAACCTAAAATCACTTATCCAAAGCTCCATCAAACAATCACCAAACCAAACAAGCCCATTTGAACAAACTAGCCCCATTATCCATTCTGGCCTAAGAATATAGAATTTGGGCCGAACTCTGCTTCATTAATTTAAGGATCCTAATTTCTAGGGTTTGCTAGTTGCTAGTTGTCCAATGGCAAAAAATTTGAATTTTGGGACAGTGTTCTGGCCAAACTCTGTCTCCCTGGACTAGTATATATAGGGCATGATTTCTTTTATTTTCATTCATATCTTCATCTCATCTTCTCATTTTCTATAGCCTTATACATTGTAAGCCTACTCTTCCCATCTACTAGCCACACAACCCCAAGGTGCTCAGTGAAATTCAGCTAGAAGTTCTGTGCAAGAGTTTGAAAGTAGTCGCTTGGACAATTCCAAGTTTCGCCTCAGCAAAAGTGTAAGAAATTGGCGTGCTCTTCTGAGTAAAGGCACGTGGTATACCTCTATTTCACAAATAGTGGATTTCAATCATGAGCAAAAGCTCTAAGGCCTGGACTAGTTCTCCATGAGAGAAACTAATTTAATACTGTTGTGTTTGCGTATGTTTTTCTGATCTCTTTTATTTCTGCATTAATACTCTGATTAATTATTCTGTTGGTGAAAGAGTTAATTTTTATTTGGTTATTATCGACACAAACTCTGTTCACCCCCCTCTAGACTTGCCTACACGTACTTCAATTGGTATCAGAGCTCTATTCTCTTATATAGGATTAACATCCTAGAGCTGATCCATGGCAACCACATAACCTATTTTTACCAACTATGGTGAGGGACAGTCCAGAAATAGGCTACCCCTATTTAATGGAACCAACTACACTTATTGGAAGACTAGAATGAGTTTTTAATCTCAAGTCTCTAGACTTTGATATTTGGACCATCGTCACTGATGGTTACAAGAAGCCTACTAGATTTGCTGTCGAGGGGACTCTCACTGACAAACCCTATGACAAATATACCGACCAGGAAAAAGAACAGGCTAGTCTAAATGCTACGGCTATTAATGCTCTCTTTTAAGCTATAGACAGGACTGAATTCAACAGGGTCTCTACATGCTCCACCTCACATGAAGTATAAAAGCTTTTGGAGGTAACCCATGAAGGAACCAAACAGGTTAAAGAATCAAAGATCAGTCGTCTGAAACAACAACACGAGACATTTAAGATGAAGCTAAATAAGACAATCGCTCAAATGTTCACAAGGTTCCTCGACATCGTCAACCCGCTATCTTCCCTTGGCAAAGAGTACTCCAACCATGAGAAGATTCGCAAGCTGCTCAGTGGGCTACAAAAAATCTGGAACCCCAATGTGACAATAATCATCGAAGGCAACAATTTTACCAACATATCAGTGGAAACTCTGATGGGGAAGCTGATGACTCATGAGCTCGATCTCAAAGACTTCGACGAACCTGCTCTAAAGCAAAAGGAAATCACGCTTATAGCTCATCGCCGAAGAACCATTCCAGAGGAGACATACGACGATAATTCTGATGTTGATGATCAAGCACTCTTGGTACGCAACTTTAAGAAGTTTCTACGTTTCAACCAAATAAAGAAGGACCAAAAGGAAGACGATGAAGAACCCACTTGCTTCGGCTGTAAGAAGATAGGACACGTCAGAAAAGACTTCCCTGTAGCAAACAAAGGAGGCAGATATGAAAAGCCGTATAAGAAGTCATCATCACGAAAGTATGCCAACACCAGTATCTAGTATGAAAGCGAAGCCAGTGACTCAGACGAAGAAGATGACACTCCCCAAAACTCGGCTAACGTCTGCCTAATGGCAACATCTGATAAGGTAACTCGTAATCCTCTTGATGATTTTACTTTTGATGAACTTGGTTATGCCTTTAGTAATCTGCTTGAAGACCACAAAAAGGTTATTAGCAAGTATAAACATGCTAAGTATAAAATTATGGCTCATAAAGCTGAGATCCATAAACTTTCATGCTTACTAGATAATATTACAGACACACCTCCCACAAAGGACACCGAGGAGGCATCCAAGCTTAAATTATGTTTACACGATGTCGAATCTATCACTAAGAAATAAACACGTGATATTTTAGCACTCAATAAAGAGCTTACTGAAGAGAAAAATAAATATAAGGTTGTTACAGCTAGAATTAATGGTCTTTCTGCTAAATATGATGAAGTATATGCTGCCTCTAAGAAACTAGAGATCAGGCTGGGTAAACAGGTTACTCAACCTCAAACTCAGTCTCACAGTCACAACATATACACTAAACACCAACACAATAGAACATGTCATCAAAATAACATGCATCCACATACTACACGTAAACATGTTTTTATGTACACCTACTCCCATGTAGCACGTAAAACACCCACACGTAGTTATTATCATCATCCTGCTACTACACATAGTCACTATCATCATCCTGTACCCATATATAGATATCACTATCATCCTGTACCAAATACAAATATGCATGCTATATATACGTACTGTGGTTTACATGGACACGTATCACCACAGTATAGAATTAGAAAATTAGTTGATAAGAATCTATATGCATGGGTACCAAAAACTAACCGTTAAGGACCCTCAAATATCTGGGTACCAAAAGTCACATCTACTTGTGGTGTAGGTGGAACTTTACCAACTAGAAGCAAATAGATTCTCGATAGTGGGTGCTCGCAACATATGACTGGAGATGCTAATCTATTCGCAACACTATCGATGAAAAGGGAAGGATATGTATCCTTCGGCAACAATCTGAAAGGTTATATCATATTGTTTGCCATTGATTATAAAAGAACATAATATTTTTATGGGAGGATCGGACTTTTACTTCATAATACAAACTCGCTCGTACAAAAGAGAGCCTACGAACAAAACCTAGAAAAAGCAATCTAAAGTACAATTGTTTATTTTTGATTCTGAGGGGTGACGGTAGAGGCTCAGGAGAGTGACGACAACTCTGCCTTACTCCTTGGACGATCGAACGCAGCTTCGGCTCCAGGAAAGAAATGCTCTTTGCGTGTGCGGGGGTTGCTAGTCTCTCTGCTCGGGCTCTGTACGACTGCTCCTCTGTCCAGGCTTTTGCAAGAGAATGTCACCTTGCTATTTATAGGGCTTTGTGATAAGTAGGGTGTGCAGTAATTGCTCCTTAAAAAGTGGGCGGTTAGGGATTTGATTATAATTAGCCTTGTTCTTGTTTGTTGGAAATTAATCTGGGCCGTTAATATTGATTGTAATAAATCTGGGCAGTTAATGTTGATTGCACCAAATCTGTATAGTTTATTGGAAATCGATCTGGGCGGTTAATGTTGATTGCAACAAATCTGCATTGTGATGATTTGTTGATATCAGCAAATCCGAGTGAATAAATCTTGGTCAATCTCCTGCCATGTGTCCCAACTGCCTATTATGTCGATTGCCATAAATCTGAATTATTAGGATTTGATAAACTCCTGCCACATGTCCCAACTACTACGAGCCGTATGGAGGACTTTCATAGTTGAGCCGGATGAGTGTGGCCTCGTGTTAGAGCCGCATAATGGTGGCCTTATCTGAACTGCATGGAAGTCCTTTAATCTGAGCCGCATGGAGGTCCTTATAACTGAGCCACATGGACGTCCTTTAATCTGAACCGCATGGAGGTCCTTACAACTGAGCCGTATGGGCGTCCTTTAATTTCAACCGCATGGAGATCCTTACAACTGAACTGCATGGACATCTTTACAACTGAGCCGCATGGACGTCCTTTAATCTGAACCGCATGGAGGTCCTTACAACTGAGCCGCATGGACGTCCTTACAACTGAGCCGCATAAAGAGCTTTAGAAATGGGTGGATCGTGCCAGCTACAAAGATTTTTCTCGTCTCTCTAGGAACACATCAAGAGTCATTATTTCACCTTTATGTCAGAGCTGTCCATCCGTTGTGTCAGGGCAGCTGCATTGCGTCAGAGCTTTAAATGAGCTAGCTGCATAGTTTAATGATGGCCAGCTGTAGATGCCTACTTTGAACTGTATAGAGCCACATGGCCTATTCTGAGCTGCATGGAGCTATTGTGTACTTTCAAGCCGTTTGAAGCCTTAAAAGACTTTTGAGCCGCATGAAGCTCTAAGAGACTTTTGAGCAGCATGAAGCTCTAAAGGACTTTTGAGCCGTATGAAGATTTCATGTTCCTTTTCCATGCTTCTACAAGACCCCCTTCAAAGTTTTCAATTTGTAAAATTGAAATACTTTGGATAAGAAGCATGGCTATGTCCGCATAAGCTCCTCGTGCCGCATAGACTCTGCTGGTCGCATAGGATGTTCTGGCCGCATGGATGTTCTGGCCGCATGGATGTTCTGGCCGCATAGACTGTTCTGTGCTACGTAGGCATCTCATTTATTTGCTTTTGATTTGTTCTGATTTAAAGCCATCTTTTGGGATAGGATCCCAAGAGTCAGCTTTAAATATTTAGATTTTGCCTTAAAGATTAGGATTAATCTTTTCGCATGTAGGGGTTAGAAATCCAAGAGTCGGCTTTGTTTTCTAGGCAGCGCATCATGCGAAGCGTCCCTTGATCCACATGCCCCCCATCAGTCTATAAATATGGGTTCTTTGGGAGAGAGAGACTCTTTACTTTCTTTTCTCTTCAACTTTTCTAGCCCTAGTTGCTGTCGTCTTCTCTCTCGATCACCGATCAACAATGGCCCCCAAAGCTTCCTCTAGTACTACGGTGAAGGATAAGAGAGCGGCTTCTTCATCGACTGAGGTGCCCACAGTTCATCCTGATGTCCACCCCGCCATTGATGGTAAGGATTATGTGGATGAATGTATGCTTCAAACCCTATCAAAAATGGCTCTGTTGCATGTTTTATGCACAAGCCTTTTTTCTTTGGCATTTAATGCGTCCTTCGTCTTCATTGAACTGCCCAAGTTCAGTACGATGAAACCGCATATGTTGTATGGGCCGTATGAACTTCTCATGTCCGAGCCGCATGGGGTATGCCCCATGTTTGAGCCACATGAGAAATGACTGAGCCGCATAAGCACCTTTAAAATTGAACCGCATGAAGTCCCACTGAACAGAACTGTATGAGCTCTTGATGAACTGGGCCGCATAAGCACCTTTAAAACTGAACCGCATGAAGTCCCACTGAATAGAACCGTATGAGCTCTTGATGAACTGGGCCGCATAAGCAACTTTAAAACTGAACCGCATGAAGTCCCACTGAACAGAACAGCATGAGCTCCTAATGAACTGGACAGCATAAGCTCCAACGGATCAGAGCCGTATAAGCTTATCTGAACTGGGCCGCATAAGCCCCTTTGAATAGAACCGCATGAGCTCTTTTAGAACTGAGCCGCATGAAATCACCTTTAAAACTTGGATCGCATAAGCTCATCTTAACTCGGCCGCGTGAGACCATGCTTAAACAAAGCCGCATGAACTCCGCATGAAGTCCCTTGAATAGAACCGCATATGAACCCATCAAAGTAGAGCCGCATGAACTCCGCTAAAACCAAGCCGCATAAGGACCCATCAAAACAGAGCCGCATAAACCCCGTTAAAACTGAGCCACATAAGGACTCGTCCAAACAGAGCCGCATGAACTCTGTTAAAACTGAGCCGTATAAGGACCCGTCTAAACAGAGCCGCATGAACTATTTTTATATATTTTCTGGTCATCTCCTGACTTTGTTTCCTTTGTCCTTCTTTCAGTGAATTTGCCAGTTAATGCTGCAGGAGAACCTTTGGTAGGTCGCGCCTAATCTGCTGTGGGCAATAGGTATGACCACATAGTCGAGTATGTGGTGAACCAGTTTCCAAAAGGCGAACCTTTGGAGAGGTTGGATGACATTAAAAAGCAGTCCTTCTTCTTTATTTCGGGGATGATGAACTCAGGGCTGCTGGGGGCAAACACTTGAAGCCTATGTTCCTCTTCGGGGATGCCCTGAATGTGAAGAACTCCCAAGTTCTGAATATATATGAGAGCTGGAGTTTTACTTCTGACGGGATGGCGATCCATATTCCTCTGATGGAGCGTCACTTCCCACTGTCATGGTTCAACATATTGCCCATTACCGGGAAGATGGAGGATTCCTTGACTCTGACCTGGAGCGGGATGATTGTGTACGAAATTCACTACAATAATAACATCCGGCAAGTGTACACGGACAGGGCACCGGTCAGCCGATACGTGATGGGGTTGGCCCCAGGCAGTTTTTTGAATGTTCAGGGTCCCAATTTCATATTCTCTGAAGCTGACACTTTCATAAACCAACTTACTCGGAAAGGGTCCTATCCTACTGGTCGGTTGTTGCTGCCAAATTGGATACACCCTCTCCCTTCGTGGACCAACCTGTCTACGTGGATCGTGCGGAAGTATGAGACTCTCCTGCGCGAGATTGAACTCTACCATGCCATTCGGGGTACCAGCTGTGGCTTGGCCATAAACAAGAAATTGTTAATGGCTTTGCTGGAAATGTACAACTGCCGTACGGGAACTTTCTTTACACCCGTAGGGGAGATGGGGCTTGCTCTGCAGGAGATGCATGCAGTCTCCAAGCTATCTTCGGAAGACGAAGTTTTTGAAGTGTATACTCCGACGAACGAAGAGTTCGAGGATCTGGAGCGACGGTTTCCGAGCTTCGTAGCTGTCTACCAGGAACTACAGTGTCATCACAGTACATGTCAGCAGATATCCATCAAGAAGGACGGCGGCTCGAAAGGGAACCTTTCCCATGCTTCGTCCTGGCTCACCTATCTTTTCACGCTAGGTGCCTCAGGCCGGGTTTCTTCCCGCAGTCCTCAAACCCGCGAGGAAATACAGAGCCGAGTGTCGACGGCAAAGAGATCGAGGGCCACATGAGACAAATTTGGGAGTAAAACTGACTCCTTTAGCTATTTTTACCAGAATACCCAGTCTGTGTCTGAGAAGGCTCTCTTGGTGTGATTCCTGATGGTATGGCTGCGAAATTGCGTGGTCTCAGAAGGGGTTGATTCCATTGAGAGAATCAGCCATAATTTTATCCTCCCTGCTGTGAAGCTGGTCTTCGGAGTCAAGCTAGCTCTACTCCCGGCCATGGTGTGTAGTATACACCATGGCCTTCACACTTTTACGTCCAAGGTCATCGCCCGTGATGTGACGAAGGACTTTGAACGTGTTGAACTGCCATACCACTATATGATGGGGTGGTTGCTGATGCATTGCCGGTCTTTAATGAGGTCTGGCCCCGAAGAGGGCGTAACTACAGATGACGCCTTCATCTTCTAATATCGCCATATGCCTTAGGATTATGAGACTATGCGCGCTTGTAGAATAGCGCTGTCAAGAGTGGATAGATACAATTTTTTTCGTATCTGTTCCTCGATTTACTGCTGAGGAAATAAGGGCTATACATTTGGACGGTATTGGGCCTCCCCACTTCTTAGACGGCAAAATGCTCCTTTGGTTGCACAACATTCGCCATTCCCACCTGTATACTGCAACCGTAACGCTGTCTACTTGGAGCCTTACTTGCCCAGTAGGTTCGCCCGACAGTTTGGGTATAGCCAGCTTTTCCTAGACAGTCCCAGCTCTTGCCTGGGTTTTGAAGACAGGGTCCTCGATGGCATCAGGGCCTAGCATTATTATAATATGGTTCACACCCGTACTAGCTTCTCGGTTCTTGATACTGGGGATTCAGGAGAGATCTTGTATTTGGTGGCTCTCTACCACGTCATGGCGAACAAGCCTCCTGTTGGCTTTGACCTGAGTACCAGCTTCATTGTTGGTACCGGTTTGGAGGAGAAACCCAAGGGGTCTAAGGCGAGGAAGAGGAGAGAGAATATGGTCGATGTGCCAGACTTGGAGTCCAGTAAAGCAGACAAAGAAGATAACGAGCACGCTCCCGACAACACTCTCCCTCCCATAGATGAGGTGGTGGTGGATCAACCGCCTGTTGAGCCGAGCTCTTCCCGAAAGCGAAGCAGGCCTGAGTCTATTGGTAGCAGCAGAACCTACTCCGTGAAACGGGCTGCGGTTAAGCCTCGCCGGCTGCTCATTAAGGAGAAAGGCGAGGATATGGGCGCTATTTCGGAGGTGAATTGAATTACAACCCTCTCTTTCTTTAGCTTTTATTGAACTATGTTCTAATCATTTTTCTTTTCTCTGTAGGCGTCCGAAGAGTCAGACTCTCGAGAGCCGGCTACTGTTTCTGAAGTCAACCCGGCCCTGACCACTTTGATCAGTGATATGTGTGTCGAGATTATTTCTGCCGGGGTTCTCTCGGCGGCGGCTGAGGGGTGTCATGTTGCTGAGGTCTCGACCTAGGGCGACGTGGGCTCCATTGAACCCGTCTCCGAGACTGCTGAACTTCAGCAGGGTGATGCTGATCCAGTTGTATCTCTTTCCGGGACGGCTAGGGCAGAGGGACCAGCTGAACTCGGCTCGGGTGTCGTCGGCGAAGAGGTTACGGCGGATGTAAACGAACCTCAGCCTCCACAATTCTCCCCTGGTAAGATAAGCCAAGTCTTGACTAGTGAGGAGGCCCATTCGCTCTATCATCACATCCTTTGGATTAAGCTGATTGATGGTTGCTCTGGATATACAGGTCCTGCTCCTTCACTGCCAATGACGGACATTGTCAGGGTAGAGTTTGCTAGAGGGGACCTGATAGAAGAGAGCGTGCCTCCTCCCCCTCCAGCTTTCGTTGAGGGACCTCTCGCTGAATCGAGTTCGAAAGAGCGAGTGGCGAAACTACTGGAATGGGGAGAGATGGTCCCTGCAACCTCCTCGGTTCATATTACTCCAACCCCGGGGTCGACCTTTCTGCCCTGTCGAGTCTCCAGATTCTTCGGGCTGCGAAAGAAGATTGTCGCTATTCAAGCGTCCTTTCGTATAAAATTTGTTTCCCTCGTGGCAGGGGTAGCAAGTTCCGGTGCACCTTCTTCGACCTTGTCAACTACCCTTCCTTTGACACCGTCTACTTCGAAAGTTCTGGATGAATCATCAAAGGATGTAGTTGACAGTTTTTATCGTCACCTGAGGCGAGGAGTTAAAGCTGCGGTAGAGAGGGGGACCTCTTTTGCCTTGGCTCGTCAATGCGCTCGGGGCCAGATTGAAATCCTTAGAACCCTCTCCGGTGGGGCAGGGATGGTTGAGCTGCTGGAGCCTAAATTGCTAGAGGCAGATCAGCTTGGCCCAGTTTTAAGTACTGCGGCAAGTTGATCTATCTTTAGCGATAGATTAGGAGCAGGCCTTCCTCCTCACTGTCCTGGATTATGTAAGGGCCGCACAAGATGCGTCTAAGCCGGTTATCATGAAGGACCTCGACGATCTATCTATCTAGTATGATCAGCTGAGCCACAGGAGCGAGGATTGCCTGGCTCGGGAAGTGGCCGTCTCTCGCAGAATAATTGATACGAGGTAGTAGATACTCGAGCTCCAGAGGAAGCTGACTTTCTTGGAATCTGAGCCCGAGGCCTCCCGTGCAGATAAAGAGCTGATCGTTCAGGAGGCCAAAAAGGTCACCCGAGCTTCTGCTGGCCTGGAGCGTGCTCTGAAGAGACTCGAAGATGGCTGGCAGACCCACGCACATCTGGAGGATGCAGAGCGGCTGAATCAGGAGGCCGAGCATCGGGCCAAACTGTGAGTTAAGCGGTCTACTGCCGTGCTGAGGAACCGTCTCAGAGAATTATGTGTAGCCGAACCATAATCGGCTTTTTTTTTTCTTTCTTTGTCATTTTACTTCGTTTTGATAGGGACGTGGTCCCCGAATATGTAGTAATTTTACTTTTTAATAAATGACCATGTTTTCATCATCCATCATCTATTGTGCTTGTACTGTATCTTTGGTATTTGTGATGTTTCCCCCAATGGAAAACTATTTGTGGATCTATTACCCTTGGAATACCTTGGTTTTAGGTATGGATAATAAGTTTTGATTAGGGATACCTAGAACGATTCCACGGTAAGGTGGCCATGGAAGTTCTAGGTATCGAGTGAAAGAGTGCCATGGGACATCTGGGCCCCAAAGGCATGATGAGAAAGGAGCTGCGTGTACTAAAGGACTTAGTACAAGATTTATGGTCACAGAGGACATTTGTGGTCAACAGAGGACATTTGTGGTCAACTGAGGACATTTGTGGGCCTATTATCCTTGGTGTACCCTGGTTTTGGGTACGAATAATAAGTCGAGAGAGAACAAACATACTTACTCAGAGGTAATGAGGACGTGGTAAATATGAGGGTTTCTTTAATAGAATCTTCCTACTCAGAGGTAATAAGGACATGGCAGGAGTGGACACCATGAAGGGTACATAGAATAACTCAGAGGTAATGTGGACGTGGAAGTTCTACGTGAGGGGTGGTTTATTTTTGATGGAAGTGAAATAATTTAGAGGTGACATCGACGTGGTTATTTTGGGAAATTTGTGGATCTGTTACCCTTTTTATGCACTGAAAGTGCGGGTAGTGGATCATGAGAAAGGACCTATTTTTAGGAAGAATGTTCAGAGGTATGATCGTACATGACTTACTATCCAGAAGATGCGATATAGATTCATCTGGAGTGACCAGAGTGTAAGTTCAGCGGTACCTGCGGGTACATAACTCGATAATCGGGGAGATTTGGAGTCAGAATGTAAGTTCAGCGATACCAGAGGGTACATAACTCAACAATCTAGAAGATTTAGAGGATGTCATTTTAGACGTAATACTTCTTGAGGAATTTGCCGTTGATGGGCAACATGTGCAAGTCTTCGTTTTGTTTTACGATGCGGTAAGCACCATTGGAGAATATAGCCTCGATGATAAATGGGCCTTCCTACTTTGGCTGGAATTTGTCGACGGTTTTATGAGTCATAACCATTAGCCTCCGAACTGCCAGAACGTGATTGCCCACTTGGAATATTCTGATTTTAACCTTCTTGTTAAAAGCTTCTGAGATACGTGCTTGGTATAGCTCAATTCGTTATTGAGGTAACAAGCGCTTCTCATCTAGAGCCTCCAACTCTTGTAACCGACGATGATGATTATCATCCATTGTTAATCGATAGGTAAGGACAACACAGAGTGAGGGGATTTGAGTCTCCAATGGGAGAACTGCCTCACTCTCGTATACCAAGAAGAATGGTGTGTTCCCAGTGGCCGTTCGGACTGTAGTACGGTATGCCCATAAGCATTCGTCAAGCTTCTCATTCTAGTCACGTTTGTTGGAAGATACAAACTTCTTGAGTAGCTTGATTATAGTTTTATTGAATGCTTTTGCCAACCCATTCGCTGTCGGATTGTATGGCGTTGAAACAACATTCTGGATTCGGTGTTTGTCGCAGAACCGATAGAAGGCGTAGCTTATGAATTGTGGACAGTTGTCGTAGATGATCATTCGAGGCAGTCCAAAGCGATAGATGACGTGATACTTGAGGAAGATGATCACGTTTGGAGTCTTCACTTCTTCCTCTGGAATAGCCTCCGCCCATTTGGAGAAGTAATCTGTGATTGCGAGTATGAAGAGATGTCCTCGGGACGAAGGTAGAGTGATCGAACCAATGATGTCCATTCCCCATGCTTCGAATGGCCAGGATGCCACCGCCGGATATAGAAACTCGGATGGCTGGTAGATGAAATCTGTGTGGACTTGATAGGCTTCTCACTTTCTTGCATAGTCTATCGCATCTGTAACTATCGTAGGCCAGTAATAGCCCATTCAGTGAAGGCGATCTTGTAATTTTGGGCCAGGTTGATGGGCTCCACAGACTCCATCATGAGCTTCACGCACGGCTTCTTTGGCTTCTGTATTTGACAGACATCGAAGCACTAATCCATCGTATGATTGTCGACACAGTATTTTCGTCTCCGTATCATAGAAGAATCTTAGGGAACGCCTTCTGATGGAAGTGGCTTCTTTCGGATTCTCCGACAAAATGCCGTAGACTACGAAGTCAATGAATGGATGTCTCCAGTCTGGTGCTTCGTCGACTGTCAGAGCGGAGTAACTCTCAACACATTGAACATTATTCTTGGGATAGACCAATTCATAGCCTATTACGTCAACCAAGTGGTGAGCATGATTCGGAACCGCTAAGGAAGCGGCAAGGCCTGCTAGGGCATTGGCTTCAATATTCTGGAGCCTGGGAATGTGTTCTATGAAGAACCCTTCCAAGGATGAGATGATGTCAATCGCTATTTGGTGATAGGGGATTATGTCTTCATGACGAACTTCGTATGAACCCCAGATCTGGTTAACGATTAGCTGCGAATCGCCGTATGCTTCAAGATACTCTACCCCAAGCTCTTTTGCAAGTTGGAGGCCAATGACCAAAGCGTTGTACTCGGCCACGTTGTTTGAACAGGGCTCCGTGAGGGAGTAAACCCGATTGATCACCAGCCCGGAGGAAGAAATCACCACCACTCCGACTCCAGCGACGATGTTGCCTTTGGGACCAGTTCTGAAAGCGCCGTCGAAGAACATTCGCCATACGGCATCATGAGAGGCCACATTTGAATTGGCGACCTCATCTGGAATCTCTTCGTCTATTCTGGTTGACTTCGAACCTGGATGAGCTGCTAAAAAATCTGCCAGAGCTTGACCTTTAACAGCCTTCTACGGGACGAAGATCATGTGGTAGGGAGATAATAATATCGCCCAGGTAGCGAGGCGAGAGCTGAGTGTACCAGGCTTGGTTATGAGGACCCTGAGGGGGTTAACTCTTGATACGACATGGATGATTTGCCCCGTGATGTAGTGTCGCGTCTTCTGAATGGCAAATACCAGAGCAAGGCACTCCTTCTCCACGACAGTGTATCAAAGCTCAGGCCCCATCATCATTCGGCTGAGATAATATATAGCTTGCTCATGGCCTGCATTATTGTTTTGTGCTAGTAAAGCACCGAGAGAATGCTTTATTGCTCGCACATAGAGCATGAATGGTTTTCCAGCAACCAGGGCCACCAGGACTGGAGGGTTCGACAGATATTCTTTGATGCTGTCGAAGGCGCGCTGGCATTCTTCATCCCATACGAATGAAATGCCCTTCTTCATGAGGTGGGTGAATGGCTGACATCATCCGGAGAGGTTAGAGATAAACCTCCTAATGTAAGATAGCCTCCCTTGAAGGCTTTGGAGTTCACGAAGATTTCTCGGGGGACCCATCTCTATGATTGCCTTTGTTTTCTCCGGGTCTATATGGATCCCCTGGGCAGTAATGATAAAACCCAAAAATTTGCCACTAGATAAGCCCAAGAAGGACTTGATAGGATTCATCTTCAAGTTGTACGCTCGTATCAGGTCGAATATCGTCTACAGTTCCTGCAGTTGGTCTCCCTTAAAACTGCTTTTGACAGCGATGTCATCAACATAACACTCTACGGTTTTACGTAGGTGATCTCTGAAGATGATACTCATAGCTCTTTGATATGTAGCGCCGGCATTCTTTAAGCCGAAGGGCATGACAGTGTAACAGTATACGCCAATCGGTGTTCAGAATGATATATGTTTCTCGTCGTCAGGAAACATCTTGATTTGATTGTATCCTGAAAAGCCATCCATGAATGACATGCGCTCAAAGCCACATGTGTTGTCGATCATGATGTCCGTGATGGGAAGAGGAAACTCATCTTTAGGACAAGTTTCGTTTAGATTTTGGAAGTCGATGCAAATTCAAATCTTCTCATTCTTCTTGAGGACTGGTACTATGTTGGCGACCCAGTCTGGATGTTGCTCCTCTCGGATGAAGCCCCTGGCTATTAATTTTTTGACCTCAGCATCGATAGAGTTCATGATGTCCAGGCAGAAATGTCTTTGCTGTTGCTTGACCGGCTTTGCGTCTGGACGAATGTTGAGCTTGTGGGGTGCAACCTCGGGGTTTAGCCCTGGGATGTCTTCATAACTCCAGGCGAATACATCAATATATTCTTTGACGAGTTGTAGTAGCAATTTCCGCTCTTCGTCTGTCAGACTTTTGCTAACGAAAATTGGTTTTGGGGAAGACTCATTGCTGGGGTCAACTTGCATGACCTCATCTTCAGTAGGGGCTCTTTTTGTTCGAACCACTTTACCCATTGCGTATCTAGCTATTGGGCCCATGGCTCTAACTCAAGAAGTTCAGGAATGTCTTCATCTTCTTCATAGGTGTCGGCGAATGCCATATCGACAGACAAGACTTGCCTGAATATGTCTCCGATGCTGATATCTGAATCAGAAGTTGATGACCCGGTTGAGTGTGAATGCCAATCGCATTCCTCATCTGAGCTTTCAGGGGTCATTACAGGTGTAACATAACCTAGCCCACATCTGGTCTTGTTGTAGTAATCCCGTAGTTTCCCAGTCAGGACTGGCAATTGTAAGGGTAATCGCCGTCCAGTGCCGTAGTTCAAGCCTGGCTTAGTTTTCAGATCATACCCCTTTTTTTGCATGAGATATTTGGATCGGAAACTATACATATAAAGGGGCAGTCTCCCGGTATCGGGTTCTAGCTCAACTTCTTCTATCCTGAAGGGCTGTGGATCATTCTTTCGTCCGAAGATGATTGGATGATCTTCTCCCTCTACTATGCGGTAAGTGTCTTCCACTGGAGTAAGTTGGTTTGCAGTGTAGACATTTGTCACCTGTGTGTGTAGGTGGGTGTCTATACCGTGTTCCATGGCATACATTATACAAAGCTTATTAAGCTCGAGGTAGTTCAAAGATAGCCTTTTATTGATGAAGTAAGGTATCTTTTCCAGTGGAATTACATCATCTGCGGATGGAACATCAGTGTGAGCAGCCACATACTTCGCCAGCTCTGACTCTTCTTCGGCTACCCTCTGTGTCAATGAAGACTGAAAGGATAACTTGGGCATCTTAATCGTCAGGGGCACCGCTGGTGGAGCAGAACGTGGAGTCGTTGGCATACTAGCGACCCCTAGTTTGGTGCTCGGTGCTGGGCAGGGATTTGTTGACTGGCTAGCAGTCTCCGACTTAGCGCTCGGCTGCCGATTCATTCTGGGAAGGCGAATCGTCATCGGCTTGACAGAGGGATTGAGCTCTTTTGTTTGTTGCTGGCTAGCTCTAGGCAGTCTGATTGTCAGTGGCTCTGTCGTAGATCTTGGCGCTTGGCCAGAACTTAGCAGCCGGATTATCATCTGTCCCTCCTGTGTAGAGAGGCTGATTGTATCCTTACGCAGAGTTGCTGTAAGGGGTGCAGTTCTGCCAGGTTTACAGGCTTGGAGGTGGATTGTTAGAGGTTCTTTCGATCCAGTTGCTGCCTCAGTTTAACCTTGAGTATCTTCTTCGACAAGGTGCCTTTTTGACTTCTCGTACAAGCATGAGTCTGAGTAATAGGATTCGACCGCTTTAAAGGGATCGATGTCGGCAAATTTTGTCCTCACGAAGCCGTGCTTGTCGACATACTTGAAGTACTGGTGCAGTATGGAAGGCATGATCATGTAATCGTGTATCCAAGGATGCCCCAGGAGAATATTATAGGAAATATCCGTATCTATAACATAACAGGTCACTTTTGACTGAAGATCGCCGATTTGGCACTTCAGGCAAATTTTTACGATTGGATAGCTTATGCCTGAATTAAAATCGCTGATGGCAGTGCTCGTCGGCGTCAGGCGATGCATTGGGATGCACAGATGGTGCAGTAGGCTCTTCGGGATGATGCTTATGGAAGACCCGGGATCAATATGCATCCGATCCACCTTGACGTCGTCGACGTATCCAGTGTAATACAGAGGGCGATCATGCAAGTTGGTCTTGATAAACATGTCCTGCGGAGTGAACACGATATTGGGCATTGTAGCGGTACAAGCACTGTCCTGGAGATCTGCAGGCAAGCTCTCTCCGGTGAGATTGGACTGAGCCAGATATGCGTCAACATTTTGGAGTGCCTCGCTCGGTGCGACGCAAACATCTTTAGAGAGTCTCAGGAGCTCGTATAGCGACAATTTGGCCGGTGTGTTGGCCAATTGTGCCAGGATGTCAAAGTTGTAGGGCCTCTCCATCCCATGAGGTGCCTCTTTCCGGAATGGTTTGTCAAAGCGAGTCTTCTTCGGCCTAGGCTTGTCGGTCGTCGGAGGCTGAGAAGGTCCTGGAGCATCAGTGGTAGCCGGCTGATGATCTTCAACCGAGTTACCCGATGTAGGTTGGGATTGTACACCCGACCGGGTGACGACAGCTATTGCTTCTTCGACCTCTGCCGAGATTATGCGATAGGATTTGACCTTCTCACTCCTTTTCTTGCTGGTGGAGGGTGGTACGGACTGAGTCACTTCAGATACCAGGTCCGAATGGACCGACCTGACCTCCCCTTGTGATGTGTTAAGGGGCACTAGACCAGCATCCTGGTCTCGGGGGGGGGGGGGGGGGGTGGAAGATTAGCAACCTCTATTGTTGCCCGAGGGATGGACACTACGCCATCTTTAGTCTTTGTTGGAGGGAAGTTACCGAACTGTACTGACACCATGTTGGCTGCCACGGTCACCTCTTCGAAATCAATGACCAGGGCCTTAGAATCAATGAGTTGCTGGATGTATCGCTTTATTTGGAAGCAGTCTTGCGTAGCATGGTGGACGTAGCGATGGTAGTTAGGGCTCTCCATCTCTGCAGGCCGAGGCTCTCGTCTCGACGGAGGGAGCTGAATCCTGTCTCCTTGTATGAGCATGTCGAGGATGGGCTTGACATGGCTGTCTTCGAAGAAATAAGTCATCTGCAGCCACTGCTTCTCTGCCGGCTTCGGTTCGAGCTTCGGGGCTGTGTCGACCACCGTAGCCTATTTGCCTTTGTTGTCTCGATTGTTTGAGGGGTTACCACCATTGTTGTTGTTGGCATTAGGGAATTTGCTCTTGTTCTCTCCTTCTGAGATGTACAATCCCAGTTAGCGAGCTTTCTTCAACTTGTCTTCTGTGCTAGTGGCGCTGATAATGAAAGTCTTCCAATCCTTGAATTGACTTTCGTCCGTCCAGAGGCTTATTGTGGGAAGCAGTCTCTTTTGGCAGATTTTAATCAAGGAAGAATCTGGATTGCCAAAGGGCAATTTTATTGCGGTTTGGTGAAACCGCTCGATGTAGTTCCTTGTCAATTCTTTCTCGCCTTGAACAACGTCCATGAGGATGGACATTGTCACATCTTGTCCTACCTCGTAGAACCTTTCAAGGAACATATTTTTGAAGTCGACGAAGGAATGTATGTAGTTGTCCGGCAGATTACGGTACCAAATGCCCCAATGAACAACTGCGTGAGGATGGCGTCGTCATGAGACAGATAGTCGATCGTGACTTCAAAGTAGGTAATTTGCCGGCTCGCAGATATCTTTCCATCATATGGATTGATGTTAAATGGCTTATATCTTGGTAGAAAGGGGACATCTCTCCATGCAGAGGGATACGGTTGTCGTATCCTGAGGTCTTGGGAAGTTTCTCGGGCGTGAAACATGGCCCGGAGCTCCTGGACCTCTCGTCTCGCCTCCCTGGCCTCATCTGCAGCGGTGGAAGCCATCATCGTAGGAGGATTATTGCCCGGGTTTGGCGCAGTTGAGTTTGAGTCCGCATTGACCGCGGGACCCAAGCTTGTTTGGCCAGGCGTCCTTCCTTGCAGAGTGGGTAGGGCCGCTTTGATCTCGTCCACGGATTTGACCAAGGTATGAAGTTTGGCCTCCAAAGTGTCGATGCATTGGCGATCACTTGGACCGTCTTGGTTGCTGTTCGTCATGAACACCGTCCTTATATGAGGAGAGTTGGAAGGAACGGTGGAGGACGTGCCCTCTGAGTCATACCTTTATACAGAGAAGTCATCAGGGTATGTGGGAATGTTCTCCTCTGTTTCGGACTCAGAAGGAGTGGTACCCCCAGCTTCATAGCTTGCCTCGTCTTGAGAGTTGTGGATGTCCTCGGGGACGTCGAAACCTGCTGCATCTATTGGAGGAACCGTTTCCCCTGGATTATCTTCTTGGAATACCGGATTGTCGTGGATGTTTGGAGGAGTGCTACCCCCCGGCTACAGCGCCTCCCAGAGATGTGGACAACGAATCTCCAAGTGTGGCAGATTTCGTCTTTGAGCGGGTACCTTGGTAAACTCCTCCTGTAATGGTGGTAGACAACCGCTTAGAAGAGAGTTTCTTGGTTACGCTGGTTGAGATTTTTGGACTGGAGACGTTTGTTTTCTTTCCTCTCACGCTGCCAGGAATTTTCAGAGCTGAATTGCAGGAGGCGACGAGAAGCGCCTCGTCTTTTGAGCTTGGGTGTTGCAGTCGTTGGAAGACGGATCGCCGGTCTTCTTATACTGCTGCGTTGTTACAGCAGCAGTTGACAATGACTTGGGTGCAGAGATGTCCATGGAAGGACTCTTTGCACACCGAAGCTTCTTCTCTTTCTTTGCGCTTGTGAAGGATCACGTCACGCAAGTCAGGTGCGTCTCGAGCAACCTTTACACCCATTTTGTGGGCCCAAGAATCCCGAGCATCTGAGTGTGTTGGCACCATGTTTGCTCCCTGATTGTTGGGAGACTCTTGGGAACCACTCTCGTTTGCCGTCGGGGGCTGGACTCGAGTGGTTCGGTACAACTTTCCATCGGAGGTTCGCATAACAGTAAGAGGAGTGCTCGGATGGTCAGAGGTTGGGACAGCTGACTGAGCTCGCCTAGCCCGCGCTGTCCTAGACTTCTTCACTATAGCACCTGAGGGTGCATAGTAGGAAGAGTCCAAATGGTGCCGTACAGAGTCTGGCACATTTTCTTGGGACCATCTGGAGTCAGGACCGCATAAGAGGTGGTCAAAGACTGAACCCGAGCCGCATGGAGCATTCATGCGGCTGGCATTTGTGGCCGCATAGGAATTCATGTGGCTGGATCTGTTGGCCAAATTAGCATTCATGCGGCTGGATCTGTTGACCACATCAGCATTCATGCTGCTAGGTCTGTTGGCTACATCATCATTCATGCGGCTGGATCCGATAGCCACGTCAACATTCATGCGGCTAGATCCGTTGGCCACATCAGCATTCATACGGCTGGATTTAGTGGCCGCATGAGTCTTCATACGGCTGGAATTGTTGGCCGCATGAGTCTTCTTCATGCGACTGGCACCCTTATGCGGCTTCTTCCTCGACCGCATAGAGTCCCCATTTGCTTCCTCAAGTCCAGCATCGTAGTGCTTTCCTCTGCCGGACTTGAGAACATCAGGGTCCTCCGCGGCCTGAAGTGGGGCCGCATGGGAGTCTTCTCTACCGTCTTGGGCTGCAGAGAGCATTTCTTCTAGAGCATGGGGAGGAGCAAATGAATTTGGCCTACACTCCCTGTGGGCCTTCTTCGTGCGGGCTCGCTTCTGGACCGGGCCAGGGCTCCCGTTGGAGAGCATTTCTTCAAACGCCTGTTGGTCGAAGCGGACGACCAGCATCTGTTGTGTGGAGCCAAATTTGGCTACGTCCGATTGCGTCACCAACTTCTCAGTCGTGGAGAAGTTAGTCCCCAGCAGAGTCACCATCGTGTTTGCCATTGATTATAAAAAAACAAAACAGTTTTATGGGAGAACCGGACTTTTACTTCACAATATAAACTCGCTCGTACAAAAGAGAGCCTAGGAACAAAACCTAGAAAAAGCAATCTAAAGTACAATTGTTTACTTTTGATTCTAGGGGGTGACGGTAGAGGCTCGGAAGAGTGACGGTAACTCTGCCTTACTCGTTGGACGATCGAACGCAGCTTCGGCTCCGAGAAAGAAATGCTCTCTGCGTGTGCGGGGGTTGCTAGTCTCTCTGCTCGGGCTCTGTGTGACTGCTCGTCTGTCCATGCTTTTGCAAGGGAATAACACCTTACTATTTATAGGGCTTTGTGATAAGTAGGGTGTGCAGTAATTGCTCCTTAAAAAGTGGGCGGTTAGGTATTTGATTACAATTAGCTTTGATCTTGTTTGTTGGAAATTATTCTGGGCCGTTAGTATTGATTGTAACAAATCTGGGCATTTAATGTTGATTGCACCAAATCTGTATGGTTTGTTAGAAATCGATCTGGATGGTTAATATTGATTGCAACAAATCTGTATTGTGATGGTTTGTTGATATCAGCAAATCCGAGTGAATAAATCTTGGTCAATCTCCTGCCACGTGTCCCAACTGCTGTTATGTCGACTGCCATAAATTTGAATTATTGGGATTTGATCAACTCCTGCCATGTGTCCCAATTGCTACGAGCCGCATAGAAGACTGTCATAGTTGAGCCGCATGAGTATGGCCTCGTGTCAGAGCCGTAAAAGGGTGGCCTTATCTGAACCGCATGGAAGTCCTTTAATCTGAGCCGCATGGAGGTCCTTACAACTGAGCCGCATGGACGTCCTTTAATCGGAACCGCATGGAGGTCCTTACAACTGAGCCACGATGGCGTCCTTTAATCTGAATCGCATGGAGGTCCTTACAACTGAGTCGCATGGATGTCTTTACAACTGAGCCGCATGTACGTCCTTTAATCTGAACCGCATAGAGGACCTTACAACTGAGCCGCATGGACGTCCTTACAACTGAGCTGCATGGACGTCCTTACAACTGAGCTTCATAAAGAGCTTTGGAAATGGGTGGATCGTGCCAGCTATAAAGATTTTCCTCGTCTCTCTAGGAGCACGTCAAGAGTCATTATTTCACCTTTATGTCAGAGCTGTCAATCCGTTGTGTCAGGGCTGCTGCATTACGTCAGAGCTTTTAATGAGCTAACTGCACAGAGTAATGATGGCCAGCTATAGATGCCAACATTGAACTGCATAGAGCCACGTGGCCTGTTTCGAGCCTCATGGAGCTATTGTGTACTTTCCAGCCGCATGAAGCATTAAGAGACTTTTGAGCCGCATGAAGCCTTAAGAGACTTTTGAGCCGCATGAAGCTCTAAGAGAGTTTTGAACCGCATGAAGCTCTAAAGGACTTTTGAGCCACATGAAGCTTTTATGTTCCTTTTCCATGCTTCTACACATATGTAATGGTACTATTAGTAATCCTCCTTCTCCCATCATTAAGGATGTCTGTTGAGTGACTGAGTTAAAGCATAACTTGCTCAGCATCAGTCGTCTTGCTGGTCATGGATATTATATTAACATCGGTAAAACTAAATGCTTTATCTATGATAGATCATCTAGAGACATCGCTTTTGAAGGGATAAGAGAAGATAATATACACATTTTCTATTTGTCTAGAGATACTAACAGTGCAGGAAAATTCTCCTACGCTCATAAAGACAAAGGCTATTATGACATCAGCGTTTTGGTCATGCCAACATAGACACCATATCCAGACTATCTACCAAGAGGCTAGTAAGAGGTCTGCCTGACATCACATTCAAAAAGGATATAATATATGCCGAATGAGAAAAGAAAAAGGCTACCAAATCTTCTTTTAAATCCATCAATACTGTAAGTACCACTTGACCTTTGCAACTGCTTCACATGGACTAATTTTGACCTAGTAGTGTAGCAAGTCTTGGCAGAAAATTTTATGCTTTTGTTATTGTAGACCATTTTTTCTAGATTTACTTGGGTTTTCTTCCTTACAAACAAAAGTGATTCTATTTCTGTTTTCAAAGTATTTTCTAAAAATGTTCAAAACGAAAAAGGCTACATGATAACTCGAATTCGAAGTGATCATGGTGGCGAATTCAAAAATTCTGATTTTGAAAAGTTTTGTGAGTCAAAAGGTTTTGATCATGAATTTTTTTGTCCTAGAACTCCTCAACAAAATGGTATTGTGGAGCGGAAGAATAGAACTCTTGGCGATTTGGCCAGAGTCATGTTGAATCAATTTTCTTTTCCGAATTTTTTTTGGGCAGAAGCTGTCAGTACAGCATACCATGTTTTGAATAGGGTGTTGATTCGACCTATTTCGAAGAAGACTCCCTATGAACTTTGGTTTGTTAGAAAACCTTCTATTTTTTCTTTTCGAGTATTTAGTTGTCGCTACTTTATCCTAAATACCAAAGACAACTTAGGCAAGTTTGATGCCAAAGCTGACGAATGTATTTTTTTTTGATATGCTTCCAAGAGAAAATGATATAGAGTGTTCAGCAAACACTCTATAATTGTTGAAGAGTCTTCTAATGTCACATTTGATAAAAGTAATATTACAACTGCTATCCCCGATGACGACGTTAATGCTCACATCGAACCATCAACCTCTACACCTGTGGATACAATACTTGGAACCAGTTATCTGGAAGGCTTACCAAAGAAATTCTAATTCATACCTTCACATCCAGAAAACTTGGTAATAGGTGAGGTATCAAAAGGGGGTAACTACTCGATCTTCTTTTAGAGACTCTATAGCTAGCACTGCATTCATTTCTCAGATAGAACCCAAAAATATTTTAGAAGCTTTTAAAGATAAATTTTGGATATCTGCAATACAAGAAGAACTCAACCTATTTAAAAGGAGTCTGGTTTGGGAACTTGTTCCTAAACCTGCTGACCATTCGATCATTGGTACTAAATAGGTTTTTCGTAGTAAAGTTAATGAGGACGGTTTAGTCACTCGCAACAAGGTTCGTCTCGTAGTTCAAGGATACAACCAAGAGGAAGGTATCGAATACTATGAGACGTATGCTCCTGCTGTATGACTTGAATCTATTCGGATGCTTTGTGCATTTGCAAATTTCCAAAACTTCAAACTTTTTTAAATGGATGTGAAAAATGATTTTCTAAATGGCTTTAATTAAAGAAGAGGTTTTTATAAAACAACCGCCCGGTTTAGAAAATCACAAATTTTTCGACCATGTTTTCAAACTTAAGAAAGTGCTCTATGGCCTCAAACAAGCTCCCAGAACCTGGTATGAACGCCTTAGCACCTTCTTACTAGATAAAGGTTTTTCAAAATAAAAAATTAACACGACACTTTTCATAAAATCTCTTGATGACACCATTATGTTAGTTCAAATTTATGTAGATGATATCATATTTGCGACTACTAATGAGGGTCATTGCAAAGAATTTGCCAAGTGTATGCAGAACGATTTTGAGATGAGCATTATGGGGGAGCTCAACTACTTCCTTGGACTGCAAGTCAAACAATATTCACAAGGTGTCTTCATCAATCAATCGAAGAATACAAAGAACATGCTGAAAAAGTTTGAGCTTGACAACATCAAACCTATCAGTACTCCTATGACTATTACAACAAAGTTGGAACCTGATGAAAGCGGCAAACCTATTGATCAACATAAGTATCGAGGTATGATTGGTAGTCTATTATATTTAACTGCTAGTCATCCCGATATCATATTTAGTGTTTGCCTATGTGCTAGATATCAAGCTAACCCTAAGGAATCACACATGACCGTGGTTTAGCGTATCTTTAGATATCTTAAAGAAACTATTACGGTGGGCTTGTGGTATCCCAAAACCACTACCTTTGACTTAATCGGATATTCCGATGCAGATTTTACGGGATACAAAGTCGACCGCAAGAGTACCAGCGGTACGTGTCATTTGTTAGAAAAAGGCTTTAGTCTCATGGTTTAGCAAGAAATAGAATTCAATAGCACTATCCATAACAGAAGCTGAATATATCGCAGTTGGTCGTTGTTGTGCTCAGATTTTATGGATGAAGCAAACTCTTGAAGACTATAACTTACTATTCAAGCATATACCTATTTTTTGTGATAATACTGGTGCAATCAATTTGACCGAAAATCCAGTATGTCACTTACGCATAAAGCATACAGAGATTAGACATCATGTTTTGCATATCTTCAACTGCATGGCACCATCAACTTAGAATTCATTGACACTGAACATCAGCTAGCAGATTTTTTTATAAAACTACTAGCTGAAGAGCGCTTCAATTATCTTCATCGAAAGTTAGGAATTTTGGATAAAACTATCGCACAATAAGTTGTACCTGCGTAAATAATGGTTATAACATATATTATTCATGGTGACATTGTTTTGGGTACAAGTCGAAAGGGCCCTTCTGACAACATGGCATAAAAGCCTAAGCGACACGGTGCACTAGTCTTCGGACTAGCGCTAGTTGGGATCCAGCCCCTACAGCTAACCTGAGGCAGTTCAACTATGCTGATAAGTGTTTTTAACAATAATTTACTGCCTGGTTTAAATTATTGTATGCCTACTATCTTTCAATATTACTAAGTCAAAACACTGCTGGACCATCCCGCGCTCCATGATGGTTGTGGTTTCATTCCTGCTGCTGCCGTTGCTGCTGATGATCACTTAGTTATGTTTTAGTTATGTATTGTAGTTTCCTACTTTTAACACTATGCTTTGTAGTTTCTCTTCTTCATTGTATGACTGCAAGTTGGCTTAGTTTGTATTTTTTTCTAAACTGCTAGTTCTATTTTATATGGTTATGTGATTGCAATTCTTCTCTTTGTTAATCATTTATATGTTTATGGGGGAGTACTTCAATATTTCTTTGAGATAAATGACAAAGGGGGAGAAATATTTGATTATATATGATCATGTTGTGCTTGGATAAGAATTTTGTCTCAGGGCATATCTATTTACGGAGAAGCTGGCATATCCATCTACAGGGGAGCTATTCATTCCATGCTATTCATTTTCTTTTACTCCCTATAACATGTGTCTAGGTATGAACATTGGGGCATACAAATATTGTTTTGTCAATTATCAAAATGGGGGAGATAGTTGACCCAAACTGGATCACAATCATCCTAATTTTGTGTATTGACAAAAAAGATATCTGTTATGATCTAATATGGCACATCTAGCTCAAAGATAGAACATCATCATATATCGGTTTGAGACAAGATGTCATCAATATATGAAGCTATTACTTGTATTATATGTCTTTAATTTTATATTTATTTGAGTCTAGGATTATATACATTGAGTAACACTGAGTGTCTTAAACCTAGAATCACTTATACAATGCTCCACCAAACAATCACCAAACCAAACAAAGTCCATTTGAACAACCTAGCCCCATTATCTATTCTGGCCGAAGAATATAGAATTCGGGCCGAACTCTGCCTTAGTTTGGGCTGAACTCTGCCCTAGGCAGAGTTCGGGCCGAACTCAGGTTCCCTAATTTATGGATCCTGATTTCTAGGTTTTGCTGGTTGCTAGTTGTCCAACGACAAAAAAAATGAATTTTGGTACAGAGTTCTGGCCGAACTCTGCCTCCCTGGACTAGTATATATATAGGGCATGATTTCTTTCATTTTCATTCATATCTTCATCTCATCTTCTCATCTTCTATAGCTTTATATATTCTAAGCCTAATCACCCCATCTACTAACCACACAATTTCCTAAGCCCTAAGGTGCTCAGTGTAATTCAGCTAGAAGTTCTGTGTAAGAGTTTGAAAGTAGTTGCTTGGACAATTCCAAGTTTTGCCTCAACGAACGTGTAAGAAGTTGGCGTCGCCTTTTGAGTAAAGGCACATGGTGTACCTCTATTTCAAAAATAATGGATTTCAATCCTGAGCAAGAGTTCTCAGGCCTGGACTAGTCCTCCACGAGAGAAACTAGGTTAAAACTGCTGTATTTGTGTTTGCTTTTCTGATCTCTTTTATTTATGCATTAATACTCTGACTACTTATTCTGTTGGTAAAAGAGTTAATTTTTATTTGGTTATTATCGACACAAATTCTATTCAACCTGCTCTAGAGTTGCTTACACATACTTCAATTTGGATATAGGAATATCACAAGTTAGATATGTTCTTTAAGTGCTTTCATTTGCTCATGATAACATTCGCAATTTTCTGTTGGTGAGGAACACTGATGAATCCAAAACCTTAGCTGCTCCATTGTGTCGTGTCCAAAACCCTAGCTAATGTTTACATATGTATCTTCAACCATTCTATTTTCTTGTATCTTGTGTCTTCCCCCAAATCGAAATATAAAAGAAAATGTGTCATGTGTACTATTTTTCCCAAAATCCAAAATATAAAAACTTTAATAAAGATATGTTAGGATTTACTAAAGATGAAGGAGGAGGGGGCCGTGCAAAGAGGGAGGTCTGACTAGAGCACCGGGGAGGGGGAGCTGTAGAGGGGGCCGTAGTGGGGGGGCTGTAAAGGAGGGTTGTAAAGGGGGATTCGAGGAGGGGGCTGTAGGGGGATAGGAAGGCTTAGAAGGGGGTGGAGAGGGGGTTGTAGAGGGGGCGGATAGGGGGGTTGCCACTATAGAGGAGGGGATCGGGAGGACGAGGTCGGAGTAGGAGGCCACAGGACGATAGGGTGTCCCGAGGAAGAGGAGGGGATCGAAAGGAGGGGGAGGAGGCCAGAGGAGGAGGGGTTAGGTGGAGGAGGAGGAGACCAGAGGAGAAGGGAGGTCTGGAGGAGGAAAAGGAGTTTGGGGGAAAAAATTTTGTTTGGGTAAAATTTTGAGAATAAGGAGGTTGGGTTACTGTGCCAGTTTTACTGATGGCCAACGACAAAAAATTTTCGTCGGTAAGAAGTCGATAAACTTTTACCGAAGGACCAGTGATGCATATAGCAACATTTTTTATAAGTAATTTTCTATAAAATTTTAGTCGCATGTCAGTTGTCATTCCGTCGCTATATAGCGACCAAAAATTTTACGTCGGTATCATCCGTCGATAAATTACAATATTTTTGTAGTCATCATATGGCTAGTTTTAGGCTAAAGAACTCTATGTCACAACTTTGGTTCATAGGCAATTAAAGCAAAATAGCCCAACCCTTCAACCAAATAAGGACAAGGGATAGGTGAAACCTGCACCATGACTGTCCATGTCCCTCGGCTGCTAACATAAGGAATAGATCACCATTAATTAAGCTTATGATCGGCCAATTATCCCTGATATATGGTAATCTCCCTAGTAATTCTATTCTACTAGATACTATAGAAAATATCTATGGGATTCTACCCACCTTAGTTATTTATCTAGTCTTGTCAAACATAAATTCCTATCATCTTCCAATAAAAATTTTCCAATTCTTAGACAAGGATGAAGTAACTATTCTATACATGGATATATAATACTATAGATAATACTAAGGTATTCAAACAATATAATTATAGCAATGTTACCTGGAATAGGCACACCTGCATGTAGCTCTCTAAGTGGTACGATAGCATAGACATGACCATGCGTCTACGCTTCTTCCTGCTGTATGGCTCTCTGAAATTGGGCCTCCTGTGGTGGCAAGGGTGGTCATCTCTGGTGTCTTTTTGGTGTTGGCGGTGGTGGCAATTCAATTTTTAGAATGGGTGGCCTAGGTCCTTGAGGTACTGGTCGTTATAGTATCTGCAATCCTTCATCCCAATGTTGTGACACTCCTTGGCTCCATGTTGATCAAATCCGTATATCAGATACTGAACTGGCCTTCTTCTGCAGTCTTTATGAATATGCCTTTCTTGCCACAATAATAACAAATTGAAAGTTTATGTGCTGGATACAGGGTGACTCTCTTCTGATGAAGTCCTCCTGGCTATCATATGGGTCCACCTTGATTCTCTTTGGCTGGTGCGGCTGCTGTAGTAGGGCGCTTCGAAAGTACTGCATCTGGGTCTTTGTTGATAGCCTTCTGGAGATGGGCTTCTACTAATACCTCGGCGTACGAAACTCTGGACTGCGTTGTAGTATACCTATGGAGCTGCTTCGTCAATCCATGATAAAATCTTTGCGCCTTCTCTACTTTGTTTGGTATCAATATGGTATCGAACCTATTGAGATGACTGAATTCAGTATCATACTCGTCTACAGTCATATTCTCCTACTTGAGATAGAGAAATTGATCATAAAGAGCGTATCGAACTATAGTGGAGAAGTATTTCACCTTGAAATATTCGAAGAAATTCTTTCAAGTCTGGCCTCTGCCGATGTCTCGCTTGATGGACTCCCACAAAGGATGTGTATTTCCTTCAAGCTGATTCCTCATGGCCGTCATCCATAAGTCTTCTACAACTGCGAAGCGTCTAAAAGCTTCTGGGTGCTGATTATCCATTCGGTGATCTCCTCTGTCATCTCCTTGCCATCAAACGGCTTCGGGTTCATTTGCCGATAACCCTTAATCGTGCCTATTGTCTCAGCAGGTGCAAGTACTGGTATTAGTGCTAGTGCTGTAAGCCTCTCCAAGATCATCATCAAGCTCTGTCTCATGGCCTCCGTCTGTTGCATCAGCTGATGCATCATGGTTTAGAAGAATTGAAACATCTAGGCCTGGCCATCCGACTGGGCATCTAAGGCATCGGTCCATAAGTCGACTGCTGCGGATATACTCCATACGGCATCTGTGGCAGGAAATAAGGCGGTGGAGGCAAAGAATCCTCCTGTTGTGTCCGAGTCTGCGAAGTCTGGCCCTCTTGCTGCAGCGATATTATGACTACCACAGGGGTTGTCAGGTGTGCCAGAACCTTCCTTGGGGTCTGGTCCTCGGGTGTAACTTGAGTTCTCCTATTGCTAGGAGTGGCATCGTTGGTCGGTTCGACTCTATTAGTTATGCGTCCATTGCTTAGATTTATCTCTCTACAAAAGAAAAGCTTCTTTAAGACAGTATAGAAACAAGCGTGATATATGATGAGAGAGGAAGAATTTGGATTTCAAAGGCGATAATTCAACAAGTGGATGAGATTCCTAATACTTCTTAATCCTAATTGCAGGCTAGCATTGGTACAATAACGTAACTAAAGCGACAAATTTAACCTACATGGGCCACCACAAAAATATGTCACGTCCTACTTACAAAATACTTAGGAATAGATCCTCGAGGGAAACGTCACGAACTCCTATCAATTTAGGGTTACACTAATTAGACTCTTAATTAACTAATTCAATAAGGTTATTAACGAGTTATTACTTCTGGGTTGTCTTCAAAATAAGTAATTAAACTGAAATCAAACAAGCTACCAAACAATACCAAATTCCTTATTAAAACCATTATTAATAATTATTATTAATTCTGAAAAAGTAGGTAAAATATTAGTTCTTAATAAGGGTAACATCACCTACAATTTTTAAGGTCGACAACATTAAGGGAAGTCAAAACTAGATCACTACGGGTTGCCAGCTAGTCACAAAAATCCAATATTTAGCAATTAAACAAATTCTGAAATATATACTTAATAAATCAGAAAAAAATAGAAAAAAATAATATTTTTGATGTTCAAATTATTGAGTTTTGGTTAGGGTTTAGGTTTGAAATGGTCGGACGCAAGTTTTGGTAAAACTAGGTCAAAACAAGTTGGAAATATCCATATTTTATGTATCCAATATATTCTGAAAATATAGTTTTAAAATATGAATATATTTTATAAAATCAGAATAAATAAATTTTTATGTCAAAATATATAGTTTTAATCATAACAAACAACTAGGGTTCATGGCTATCAAGTTGGCATCAACTTATGTACAAATTTTCTACCAAAACTTGACATTACCATAACCAAAACTTGCTTTATAAATTCATACTTAAATATGGAATAATACTTAAAAATAAGTAATTATATTTATATGATCATACAATAAGTAAAAATTTAATCATGGGTTCTAGGGTTTCAAATAGGTACCCCAATACAAAGGTTAGAGAACATAAAACCTAACTAGAAGCTTGCAAATTTGGATTTGTCCACGGCACACCAAAATCTCTATTAATATATAAAATAGAATGAAAAAGAGAAGAGAATAATATATACATCGGTTTGATCGTAAACTTGTAGGATTTAAACATTATTACAACCATATTAGAGTTTGGCACAACAATGGGTTCATGGTTTCCAAGCTTTCATTAATGGAGCATGGTGAGAGGTTGAAGATGAAGTAAAACTCATGCATGTATATATTTATATATATTATATATATTTATATGTAATATTATATATATATATATAAAGAAAAGAATATATATATATATATATATATATGTGCTCGCCCCCAATCAAAGTGCTTCATTCTATTGAATCCATCCTTGCCAATTTCTTTTGGGGCCATCTTGAAGGAAAGAACAAGTATCACTGGGCCAGTTGGGCTACCATGGCCAAATCTACTGAAGAGGGTGGTTTGGGCTTCTGCAGGCTAGCCCACTTGGTCGACGCCTTTTCAGCCAAATTGTGGTGGAAAATTCGCTCTTAAAACTCGATCTGGACCAGGTTCATGCGTGCGAGATACTCCAGATTCTGTCACTTAACCAAGGCGTCTGCTAACAACAGATCTTCCGCGTCGTGGCGGCGTATCATCCATGGCCGTATCCTCACAGAACCACACCTCCGTCTGACCCTGGGCAACGGTCTTCGCAGGCCTACAAGGAACGCTGGTTGGGGGCGGACATCCTCAGGCCCAATGCGATTACTCTGCCTTTGTGCGAGATCCGTGATTTATGGGATGATGATGCGTCTGAGTGGGATTGGGGTCGGGTGCGTGATTGGTTAGGCCCGGCTGCCGAGGCGAGCTTGGGCGCTTCTAATCTGTCGATCAATGACACTCAGGACGTGCTCAGATGGTCCCCCAACCAGAGTGGCGTCTTCACCCTAGCTTCGGCCAGAGACATCGTCAGAGACATTCAAATCTCGACTTCCCCTTCCGCCAAGTTTTGGCACTCATGTATTCCGGCAAAATGGTCCATTCTAATCTGGCGAGTCGCACGTCGGAAAGTCCCCACGGATGATGCTGTGAAATCCTTCGGTTATAGTCTGGCGTCCAAATGCCACTGCTGTGCTGTTCCCAATTCAGAATCAGTCGAGCATGTTCTGCTTTCTGGGGAGTCTGCTTCTCTCATTTGGACTCTCCTGCATTGCAAGTGCAAGAAGGTCCCCACAACCGGGGGTATCAACGATCTGCTGGCCAGCTGGAACACGTCGCACGGGCATCAGATCGTCGCTGCCGCCGCTTTTTGGGTTTTATGGAAAAACAGAAACAAATACAGATTCGAGGATCGTCAATTCCAGCCTCCAAAATTGTACAGAGAAGTGATTCGACAAATCTACAAAAGAAAGAGGTGTTGCTCTCACACCTCTAACAAGTTTTGGGATGCTTTGGACCGATGAGTCGGGCTCGGGGGTGAGTCCCTCGGGTTCCCGCCTTCACAGTTTACATTTTGTGCTTTCTTCCTAGTTTTCTGTTTTTACTTCTTTGCTTACCAGGGCATTTTGTTTTTCGCCTCTGGTACCAGCTGTATTGCTCGATTTTGAGCCCTTCTTCCATTTCAATAAAATTTGCTTTCCTAAAAAAAAAAAATATATATATATATATATATATATATATATATATATATATATATATATATATATATATATCATCGCTATCGACCTCCTTCCCCCAAACTTTTATCCTCAAATTTTCAACTGGCTATCCTAAACTCCCTAGGGTATAGAAGACGATAGCCAGTTGGAGACTATCAGCGAAATAACGTGTGGCCCCCTTTGATCCCAAACACATTCTCCTTCAATCATCGCTATCGACCTCCTTCTCCCACACTTTTATCCTCAAATTTTCAACTGGCTGTCCTAAACTCCCTAGGGTATAGAAGACGATAGCCAGTTGGAGACTATCAGCGAAATACCGTGTGGCCCCCCTTGATGCCAAACACATTCTCCTTCACCTTTCATCCGAGTTAGACCATAGGACAGTCTGGTCCAAATGCACTTGCAGGATTGATTTCCACCAGATGAAGATCATCAAGTGGTCAGCAGACTTTAGCACCAAAGAAGACTCAGCGAAGGTCGCCGCCTGGGTCACACTGCCTAATCTGCCCCTCATTTGCTTTGTTCCAGCAGCTCTCAGGCGTATTACCAACTCCTTCGGCACGTATGTGGCCTCAGCCCCTGAGACCAGCAACCTCACTAAGGCTCACTATGCCAAAATCTGTATGGAACTCGACCTCACTTCCGAACCACCCAATTTCATCACAATCGAGCTGGGTAACCAGACACACACCCAACAAATCCTCTACAACAACCACATCATATTCTGTAACCATTGCCATTTAAGAGGTCACCTCATTAAGCACTGCCACCGTCTCCATCCAGAACTAAAGAAGAAACCCCCTCGGAAAGATAGCGTGCCAATGGAGGGGAGGACACCCATGCCACCCCTCCGACGATGCCCGAACTCGCACTCTCGTTTTGGCTCCAGTGACAGTATAACAAATACGAGCGAACCCCCCAGCAAAGCATTAATCCCCTTCAACACCCAAGCTCTCACCCACTCTAACCAATTCGACGCTCTAGAGTCGGAGGACGCGGAACCCACATCGGAGACAGCATCTCCCCCAGTCGACCGTATATATATATCAAAGAGATTGGAGGAGAGAGAGAATACCTTTAAAAGAGGAGAAAAAGATAGAGAAATAGGGGGTTCGACCGGTGGCTTAGGGGTCACTGGTGGTCGGCAGTGGCCTGGGGGTCGTGTGCAAGGGTTGAAAGAGGGAGAGAGATAAGTGATTAGGGTTTGGGTTTGATATATATATATATATATATATATATATATATATATATATATATATATATATATATTATGCAGAGAGGGGGTGGCCAATCCTAATAAAAAAATATGGTTTGATAACCTATTGGGGGTGGCTTGGTAGAAATAGAATTGGTTTTGGTTTCCTAATTTGTGAAACATAAGTCAAAGTTTATATTCAAAGGTGGAAATCCAATTAGAGATTTAACTTGAATTTGATTGGCGAAATATATGCATTCTAGTTGGCATACAAAGGGATTTAAAAGTGGAACTCAATAATTTATGGCAAATTGGAAATTGATTGGGAGAGATTGCATGAAATATTTTGCATAGAAGTAGGTTTCCTAATATAATAAGATTTGCTCATGAGTGCAAGATGTAAAGATTTGATTTTGATTAGAAAGGATTTAAATAAGATTGATTGGGAGAAAATATTTAATTCGTACAAATTCACAAGCAAGGGGGTTATCGAATATGGCAAGATTGGACTCTAAATAGGTGGGGCAATAAATAATCAAATTTGGGAAGAGTTGGAATTAAATGCAAACTAGAAATAAATAAATAAATAGATAGATAAATTTAAAAGTGGGATAAACTACTGTTTATATTTTAATGTATATATAAAAAATATTAAATAAACAATATTTTTGGAATGCAAGGGTCCTGTAAGTAGTATGACTCATGTAGGCTACTTCCTACGAAGGGCATTGTAAGAATTGGGATCATCCTACATAACTAAAGGCCGAGCTACGGTGAAGTATCCTAATACATAAAATGAGTTTTAATTTATGTTAAAATAAATACAATAAATATAAAATACACATCAAAATACCTAATTTGGGTGAAAGGGGTTTACAAGGAACGACTTACGGATACAAGCTGTCGGTAGAGGAAAAGGAGGCATCGTGTATGGTACCGGATTGTTGGCATCCCATCTGTCTGTTTACTCCAGAGCTCCTCTTCTATCTCTACCTCCACCTCGGCCACTACCTCCATCTATAAGTACTCAGACCGACGTTACAATTGGAGCCTTTAGTTGGAGCACGTTACACATATATTGGTAGCCCTACAGGGTCAGATGACCCAGGTGACAAGAATTCTTGGCACAACAAGTCTGATTTCTGCTACCACTGCACCGGCTCCTGCTTCGACCTCAGCGCCTCCAACATCGGCTCCAGCTTCGACCTCAGAGCCTTTGGCAATGACTCCTCCTTCGACCACAATGCCTACTGCACCAGCTTCTACTTCGACCACGATGCCTTCTATCACGCCGATGACTTTTTCAGGCATTGTTCCTGCCCAGTGTTGACACAAAATCACAGTCAACCAAATATTGATAGAATTGACTACATGATACTTGTGATAATTCAATACGACACATGAAGACTACATCTAGTACTAGTCAGACGACAGCTCGGATTTGTAATGCAAGTTATTTTTTTGAGTCTGTATTTTACAATTTTATTGAGTCTAGACTTATGTAAACTGAGCTGTGTTGAGCATCTGAGACTTAACCTATACCCATACCCAAAATCCAATAGCTCCACAAATATCCAAATAAGCCAATTGGACCCATGACCCATTCTGTGCTTTGAAGACAGAGTTCGGGACGAACTCTGCCTCCACACAGAGTTCGGGCCGAACTCTTCCTCCTAAAAATCAGCATCCTAATTTTTGGGGTTGGCTGGTTGCAAGTTGTCCAACGGCCAATTTTTTGAAAATTCCAACCAGAATTCTAGCCGAATTCTGCCTACCTGGTATCCTATAAATAGGCCATGAATTCTCTCATTTTCAATCATCCAATCTTCTCTTCTCTTCTCTCAAAAGCTCTATACAAGCCATACCCTTCTTCATCTACTAGCCACAAGCTCCCTAAGCCTTAAGTGCTCAGTACTTTTCAGTCAGGAGTTTGTGCAAGAGTTCAAGTAGTCACTTGGAAAATTCTAAGCATCGCCACTGCGATCTTTGTAAGAAGTTGACGTGCTCTTCTGAATAAAAGGCACGGGGTATAACTACTATTTCATAAATAGTGGATTTAACCCTGAGCTAGAGTTCTCAGGCCTGGATTAGTCCTCCACGAGGGAAACCAGGTAAAAAATCGACTGTGTTTGCGTATGCTTTCTTGCTTCTTATTTATTTCCGTATTTACTCTGATTACTTTCAACTGGTAAAAGAAGTTTAATTTTTATTGGGTATTTTTGTTATAAACTCTATTCACCCCCTCTAGAGTTGCCATCTGTTCTTAAATTGGTATCAGAGCTCTGTTCTCTCAACAAGGACTAACATCCTATAGCTGATCCATGGCAACCAGACAATCCATGATTTTCAATCACGGTGAAGGGCAGTCCACTCATAGGCCTCCCCTATTTGATGGAACTAACTACACCTATTGGAAAACAAGGATGAGCTTTTATCTTAAGTCGCTAGACTTCGACCTATGGACTATCGTAACCGATGGTTACAAAAAGCCCGCCAAGATAGTTGTCAATGGTGATCTCGTTGAGAAACCACATGACAAATATTCTGACGAGGAGAAGAAACATGCAAGTCTAGACGCGAGAGCTATTAATGTCTTATTTTATACTATAGACAGGAATGAGTTCAACAGGGTCTCAACATGCACCACCTCTCACAAAATATGGAGACTTCTAGATGTGACGCATGAAGGAACAACCCAAGTCAAGGAATCAAAGATAAGACGTCTCACTCAAGAGTGTGAAGCCTTCAAGATGAAGCCAAATGAGACGATCACACAAATGTTCACAAGATTCCTCGACATCATCAATCCCTTATCTTCGCTCGGCAAACAATATACAAATCATGAGAAGATTCACAAGCTACTTAGGGGGCTACCAAAGATTTGGAACCCTAAGGTGACAGCCATCATAGAAGGAAATGATCTCACAATTATGTCCATGGAGACTTTGATGGAAAAGCTGATGACTCATGAGCTTGACGTCAAAGACTTCGAAGAGCCTGCTCCTAAGGCTAAGGAGATCGCCCTCAAAGCTCACCGACGAAGGGTTGACCCCGAAGAGACGGATGACGACAACTCGGAAGGTGTTGATCAAGCTCTCCTTGTCCGCAACTTCAAGAAATTCCTTCGCTTCAATCGAAGAAAGAAGAAACCACAAGAAGATGACGAAGAAGAGCCAACATGCTACGGTTGTAAGAAGACTGGACACGTCCGAAAAGACTGTCCATTCTTAAATAAGAACAACCGTTATGAGAAACCATACAAGAAGGCTTCCTCAAAGAAATATGCCAACACAAGCATTTGGCATAAAAGCGAAGCCAGTGACTCCGAGGAAGAAAAGGACTCTCCTCAAGACACTGCAAACATGTGCCTAATGGCAATGTCCGACAAGGTATCAAACGAAACTCTTGATGATTTCACTTTTGATGAACTTGGCAATGCTTTCACCGATTTACTTGATGATCATAAAAAGGTCATTGGTAAATATAAATATGCCAAGGAAAAGATCAAAAGTCATGAAGTTGAAATTCAAAGACTTTCTTTATTGCTTGATAATCTTAGAGACACGTCACCCACGGAAGTCACAAATGAGGTGTCTAAGCTTAAACTAATCCTTCATGATGCCGAAGCACGTATTGAACAACAAACATAAGAAATCACCGCACTCAACACGGAGCTTGCTGAAGAAAAGAGTAGACACAAGATTTCTGTTACTAAGGTATATGGTTTGAATACTAAGGTTAATGAACTGCAAGCTATCTCTTAGAAATTAGAGACAAGATTGGGAAAACAGGTTGCTCAACCTAAAACCCAATGGCATGAGACACACACAAAGCAGAACACTTCTCAAACACGTCATACACATGTAGCACGCAATCATGCTTTCATATACATCCACTTTCATAAAGCACACAAACCACATGCACGTAAAAATAACTTTCACTCCAATATGACACATAATCACCATGCTACACATAGATACAATCATCACTATGTTGCACATAAACAAAATCACCATCATACTGCTTATGGTTATAGTCATCATCTTGCTCCACATAGACATCATCACCATGCCACTCCAAACCACTCTACATATCATCACCATGCTACTCCACACCACTCTACATATCATCACCATGCTACTCCACACCACTCTATATATAGATACCATCATCATGCTCCTAACATAAATAGGAATGCTATTTGTACTTATTGTGGATTACATGGACACATTTCACCACAATGTAGAGTTAGAAGATTAGTAGATAGAAACATATATGCATGGTTTCCGAAAACTAACTCTTCAGGACCCTCAAGAACTTGGGTACCAAAGGTCACATATACTCTTGATGTAGGTGGACCTTCCCTCCTCAACTAAGAGTAAGTGGATTCTCGATATTGGATGCTCGCGGCATATGATGGGAGACACAAATCTTTTCGTATCACTATCGATGAAGAGAGAAGGATATGTATCCTTCGGCAACAACCTAAAAGGGTATATTTTAGGTAATGGTATTATTGGACATCCTCCCTCTCCTGTAATAAAGGATGTCTGCATAGTGACCGAGTTAAAGCATAACCTGCTCAGTATTAGTCATCTTGCTAACCATGGATATGACATTAACTTTGGACAAGATAAATACTTTATTTATGATAGGTCAACGGGAGACATTGCTTTTGAAGGGATAAGAGTGGATAATATTTATATTTTCTATCTGTCTAGAGATACTAACAATGCAGGTAGATGCCTATATGCTCATAAGGATGAAAGATTACTGTGGTACCAGCGCCTTGGTCATGCCAACATGGATACTATATCCAGGCTATCGACTAAGAAGCTAGTTAGAGGTTTGCCCGACATCACATTCAAAAAGGATACTGTATGTGCCGAATGTGAATTAAATAAGGCAACCAAGTCCTCATTTCATTCCATAAACTCTGTAAGCACTACTAGACCCTTGCAATTACTCCATATGGATTTATTTGGCCCTAGTAGAGTAGCCAGTCTTGGTGGAAAACTCTACGCTTTTGTTATAGTTGATGATTTTTCTAGATTTACATGGGTTTTCTTTCTTACAAATAAAAGTAATGTTATTTTGGTATTCAAGATTTTTGTTAAGAAAGTTCAAAACGAAAAAGTCTACATGATTACTCAAATTCGAAGTGATCATAGAGGCGAATTCGAAAATACTAATTTTGAAAAGTTTTGTGATTCTAATAGTTTTGATCATGAGTTTTCTTGTCTAAGAACTCCTCAACAAAATGGTGTTATGGAGCAAAAGAATAGGACTCTTGGCGATATGGCTAGAGTCATGTTGAACTAATTCTCACTTTCGAAATACTTTTCGGCTGAAGCTATCTGTACAGCATGCCATATTTTAAATAGGGTGCTTATTCGTCCTATTACGAAGAAAACACCCTATGAGCTTTGGTTTGGAAGAACCCCAAATGTTTCTTATTTTAGAGTTTTTGGTTGTAGATGTTTTATCCTTAACACCAAAGACAACTTAGGCAAATTTGATGCCAAAGCTGACGATGGTATTTTCCTTGGCTATGCTGCCAAGAGCAAGGGATATAGAGTGTTTAACAAACGCTCATTAATTATGGAAGAGTCTACAAATGTGACTTTTGATGAAGATAACAGTGCAGCAGCTACTCTTGATGATGATGTTGAGCCATCAACTTCTACTCCAATGAATACCACCACCGAAACCAATTCTCTGGAGGGCTTGCCAAAGAAATTCTCTTTCGAGCCGTCACATCCAGAAAATTTGGTAATAGATGAGGCTTCACGTGGAGTAACTACTAGATCATCATTAAGAGACCCTATTGCTAGCACTGTCTTTATTTCACAAATTGAGCCGAAAAATATTTTAGAAGCTTTTAATGATGAATTTTGGATTTCTGCCATGCAAGAGGAACTCAACCAATTCGAGAGGACCCAAGTATGGGAACTCGTTCCTAGACCGGCAAATCACTCGATTATTGGTACTAAATGGATTTTTAGAAACAAAGTAAATGAAGATGGTTCAGTTACACGCAACAAAGCTCGTCTAGTAGCCCAAAGATACAACCAAGAGGGAGGTATCGACTACGATGAGACGTATGCTCCTGTTGTGAGATTAGAATCCATTCGGATGCTTTGTGCATTTGCTAATTTTCAAAATTTCAAATTATTTCAAATGGATGTTAAAAGTGCTTTCTTGAATGGATTTATTAAGGAGGAAGTTTATGTAAAACAACCCCCTAGTTTTGAAAATCACAAATTTCCCGACCATGTTTTCAAGCTGAAGAAAGCGCTATATGGCCTCAAACAAGCCCCTAGAGCTTGGTATGAACGGCTAAGCAATTTCTTGCTTGAAAAAGGTTTTTCAAAAGGGAAAATTGACACCACACTTTTCATAAAATCTTTCAAAGACACTATTCTTTTAGTGCAAATATACGTAGATGATATTATATTTGGTTCTACAGATGAAACCCTCTGTCAAGATTTTGCCAAGTGTATGCAGACCGAGTATGAGATGAGCATGATGGGGGAGCTCAATTACTTTCTTGGACTGCAAGTCAAACAAATGTCAAATAGAACTTTCATCTGTCAGTCAAAGTATACAAAGGACATGCTGAAGAAATTCGACCTTGACAACGTCAAACCAATCAGCACTCCAATGGCTACTACAACTAAACTAGAACCAGATGAAAGCGTCAAACCTGTGGATCAACATAAGTATCGAGATATGATAGGCAGTCTACTTTATTTAACTGCTAGTCGCCCTGATATTATGTTTAGCGTTTGTCTGTGTGCTAGATATCAAGCAAATCCTAAAGAATCACACATGACTGCTGTTAAGCGTATCTTTCGATACCTTAAGGGTACGGTTACAGTGGGCCTATGGTATCCCAAATCAACATCATTTGACCTCATTGGTTACTCTGATGCTGATTTCGTCGGATGCAAGGTCGATCGTAAAAGTACGAACGGTACGTATCATTTATTAGGAAAGGCTTTAGTCTCTTGGTTTAGCAAGAAGCTGAATTCTGTCGCACTATCTACAACAGAAGCTGAATACATCGCAGCTGGGCATTGTTGTGCATAAATTCTATGGATGAAGCAAACCCTTGAAGACTACAACTTATCTTTTATACACATTCCAATCTTTTGTGACAACACTAGTGCTATAAATCTCACTAAGAACCCCATATGTCACTCACGCACGAAATACATTGAAATACGTCACCACTTTTTGTGTGATCATCAGCAAAATAGCACTATTAATATAAAATTTATTGACACTGATCATCAGCTAGCAGATTTCTTTACAAAATCAATATCCGAAGAGCGCTTCAATTTTCTCTGTCATGAACTTGGAATTTTGGACGAAGCTGTTATTAATTAAAATAAACCTGCGTAAATATCGAGTATGTCTTGATTCTTTTATGATAAAATTGCTATGGGTACAAGCCGAAAGGGTCCTTTTGATAATATGGCGTAAAAGCCTAAGCGACACGGTGCACTAGTCCTCAGGACTACCGCTAGCTGGGATCCGGCCCCTGCAGCTAACCCATGGCAACTTGAAAATATTGAATTATGACATAATTCCTTGTTTATTACATGGTTCATTTTATTTTATCACATACTAAAATTCAGATTTTCCATACTTCACATTGCTTCAGCGTTAATTTCTTTTTTCTCAAATTTAGTTTTTCTCAAGTTCGTATATATATTCTTTTATCATACTCTTTTGATCTCTCACTTTTTTATCAAACTTTTTAGCCTGATTTCTGTTCCTACTACAGAATCCAAAATTCGGGCCGAACTCTGCCCGATCCAGAGTTCGAGCCGAATTCGGCTTGGCTGTTCCAGAACCGGGAGCAGCCTCAGCCGCTGATCAAAACTTGATCCAATGGCCCACATCTATTCCGACCATTGGAACCCTTACACATATATTCGGTTTTTCTTCTTCGTTCTCCTCCATTGCCACCTTCTACACTTCTCCAAACATATTTTCTCCTAACCCTAACCCTAGTTCTTCCTCCCTAGAGCATATCTATTCTCGAAACTCAAGGAGAAGGCTTCCCTCACCATTCTCCTTCATTGTTCATCATCACAATGAGGTATATTTTACCACTTCTCTCCATCTCAATTTTCTCAATTGTCTTTCTTATTTTCATGGCTCCACGTTTGTTCAATCGAGGGAAGAGACTTCGAACCGAGGGAGCGTCCTCTTCAAATGCTCCTCCTCGTGTTGAAACGCCCGTTGAACAACAACCACCTATCCATCCGTTGTTCAACCCACCTCGTCCACTTGACCCAAACACATTTGACGACCGGATATTTGTTTCACTTAACGCGTCAAATGAATGATTTAGTAATTTTCGGACACGTCAGGTTTTTGTGGGTCATCCTATCAATTTTACTATTTTCTCTCAATATGATTCACTTTTTCATGATCTTTGTCTTGACGAACTTGTTACCACCAACTCGGTTATATATCGCAATGCTATTCAAATGTTATATTATAACCTAACTCATGATGATACACATATTTTCTCACGGGTTGCGGGCATTGACATCTCTTTTGATGATTTCGATTTGGCCGAACACCTTGAACTCCAGGAGCCAAACTCATAGGAAAAGCTTGTTGAAGCTCGATCGTTTCAATTTCCCGATGGGTCTTCCCTTGAAAGCTTCAAGGACGACTTGTGTACCCCTAATACACGTCCTCGCAAGCTTTTGGCCAAGTATATCAATCCCTATTTTTATGAACTTCATCGGATTATCTTTAACACTATTCTACCCAAAGCGGGATCTACCGATGAAGTCACCTACTTTGAAATCTCGGCCTTGTTTTACCTCCACTTTTATGTACCATTTAATCTTCCACGTACCATGATGGACTGGATGATTAATCTAGGAAGAAACCAAGATCCTTGGTTTATGCTTTGTATCTTTCTATGGTCTTTCGTGCTTTTCGTGTACCTCTTGATGAGTGCTAGTTCTTACCTGCCCCTGCCTTCCTCTCTAAGGCACGGAGGCTTCAGGCAGCAGTTGGCTCACCTGTTGTGTCCGAGCACTCTAACGATGAGCCCGATGCCCCTCCTCTGGGACAGGATCCTCCTCCTCCTCCTGTCACTTTAGAGTCACTCCAGACTATGCTCCGCGATCGATTCACCTTAGAGGATGATCGCTGGACTCAGCTTGATTACCGGACCACCTTGCAGATGAGTGCCATCAGCAACTCACTTCATGATATTCGGTACTCCATGTCTCGCCATCCTTCCATGCCTATTCCTATGGAGCGGGACCCTGGTCGTGAAGGGTATCGTATCGATGACCCTTGGGTTATTCGCTACTTGGATCCGGATGCGGCCTTTGTGGACCCTCGTCGTTCCTTCACTGATCCATCCGACGATGCTGGGCCTTCACGAGCTCGATGATGGATATGGACTTCTACTTGTTGCTACTGAGAATCGTAGTTTATGTTTTATGCACATTAGCTTTTAGTTGCTTTTATGCACTTTGGTTGTATTAGACTTATTAGTATTTGTGATTCTTGAGACATTCAGTAGTTTTATCAGTCTCTATGCAGTTTCATCTATTATCTTTTGGTGTGCTTGCCAGTACTTATTTTTTTGGTTAAATTGCTAAATGCCGAAAGGGGGAGAAATTTTGGTATATTCTATATTCTATATTCTTTTGTGTATCTGTATCTGTGCTTTGGGGAGAAGAATGTTTTTATCAGGCCAACATGATTCAAAGCAATGTTTACGGGGGAGCTATTGCTAGCTCCGTACTGATTACGGTGGAGCTATGCCATTTCTCTTAAATGTGTCCAGGTATGAATATTGAATATACAACTATCATTTTGTCTATTATCAATATGGGGGAGATTGTTGACAAAAAATCACAGTCAACCAAATATTGATAGAATTGACTACATGATACTTGTGATAATTCAATACGACACATGAAGATTACATCCAGTACTAGTCAGACGACAGCTCGAATTTGTAATGCAAGTTATTTTTTTGAGTTTGTATTTTACAATTTTATTGAGTCTAGACTTATGTAAACTGAGCTGTGCTGAGCATCTGAGACTTAACCTATACCCATACCCAAAATCCAATAGCTCCACATATATCCAAATAAGCCAGTTGGACCCATAACCCATTCTGTGCTCTGGAGACAGAGTTCGGGCCGAACTCTGCCTCCACACAGAGTTCGGGCCGAACTCTGCCTCCTAAAAATCAGCATTCTAATTTTTAGGGTTAGCTGGTTGCAAGTTGTCCAACGGCCAATTTTTTGAAAATTCCAACCAGAATTCTGGCCGAATTCTGCCTACCTGGTATCCTATAAATAGGCCATGAATTCTCTCATTTTTAATCATCCAATCTTCTCTTCTCTTCTCTCAAAAGCTCTATACAAGCCATACCCTTCTTCATCTACTTGCCACAAGCTCCCTAAGCCTCAAGTGCTCAGTACTTTTCAGTCAGGAGTTTGTGCAAGAGTTCAAGAAGTCGCTTGGAAAATTCCAAGCATCGTCACTGCGATCTTTATAAGAAGTTGACGTTCTCTTCTGAAGAAAAGGCACGGGGTGTAACTACTATTTCACAAATAGTGGATTTAATCCTGATCTAGAGTTCTCAGGCCTGGACTAGTCCTTCACGAGGGAAACCAGGTTAAAAATCGGCTGTGTTTGCGTATGCTTTCTTGCTTCTTATTTATTTTCGTATTTACTCTGATTACTTTCAGCTGGTGAAAGATGTTAAATTTTTATTGGGTATTTTTGTTATAAACTCTATTCACCCCCCTCTAGAGTTGCCATCTGTTCTTCACCCAGGATGTACAATGGGTCATCAATTTTGTGCTAGCACAGTTATATGCGTGCGGATAGCCGCCTCTACCTCCGCCACCTCCTCCACCTCCTCTACCAGCAATTTGATGTTTACGAGATTTTTGTATTATTTTTTGTTGTACTATATGAGTTGTATGGACTTTATGGAGTTACAGTGAAGTTCTGTCTGGGTATACATAAGTATGATATATGGCCCGCTTTCATTGGGGCCGCTGATGCTATAAAAATGACGTTCCTAACTTGGAACTACTGGGTTGAAAACACCTAAATCCGAAGACAAGGGCAAGCATCCTCAAACTATCCCTGTCCGTGGGGGTAAAGGGAAAGAAGTCCTGAAGGTCGACACATCCAAAGGAGCTTCCAATTCTCAGGGCGCCTCCGAGAAGCCTAAGGAGACCTTCTCCTTTGACGAAGACGATGTCATTACTATCTTTCACACATTGACAAAGGGTAATAAGCTGACATTGCACCCACCACGACGTCCTCCAGAGGCGAGCCAGCTCAACGATCCCAAGTACTGTCTCTATTATCAGTACGTGCATTATTCCACCAAGGACTGCATCGTCCTGAAAAAGAAGATACAACAAGTTATCGACAGCCAAGTTATTAACCTCAAAGCTGAAGACAAGGTCGTATCTTCTAACATAATCTTTTTTCAGTTTGGTGACTTTCCTCCCACAGAAGTCCCAGACGGCATGGTCCCGATTCCCAAGGCAATAATGGAAGTCGTCAACCTACCGCCAGCTTGCAACTCAACCTTGGTGCCAGTCACGACTGAAGGTGGTGAGATCATGTGGGTATATCCGAACCTTATGCAAAAAGTGACGTAGGGGGTGGTACCTCCCAAAGCAAAAAGGGGCAAAAAGTACAAGTCATGCCATATGGTCTCCTCTCCCATTTAGAAGGTTCTATCTGGCGAGACGCGATCAGGAAAGACTTATCTTCGGATATACGACCCCGTACAAGAAGAAGCGGCACCATCTCAACCTCCTACTGCCTCCACAAGCTCAGAAGCAAGCACGTCTAAACCTTCAACTACGGACAAAGCCAAGCAGAAGGAGACACGGTTTGACAAGCCTTTGAAGGCTCCAGCTCCCGAAGGCATGGATCGGCCATACAACTTTGACATACTGGCACAGCTAGCTAATACACCAACCAGGTTGTCCCTGTTTGATCTATTATGACTCTCCAAGAAAACACGGAAGGCCTTAAGTGAGGTATTACTACATGTCGACTCGTATCTCGCTAAGTTAAAGCCCCCGCTGAAGATCCTGCCTCCTGTCCCCACTGCCACAATATTATGGAAGTGGTGCCCAACATCACCTTTTCACAGGAGGACATGCTACTCAAAAATAATCGTCATGATAGACCCCTGTACTATACAGGATATATTGGGGCGATCAAGGTGGACCGCATGCACATCGATCCAGGATCCTCCCTCAGTATCATTCCTAGAAGTTTGCTTCAAATTCTGGGAATCCCTCTGCACAAGCTATCTGCAACCAACACAACTATTATGGCTTTCAATGCTGGTCGAAGCCACCCGCTGGGCAAGATCCGTCTCAAGTACCAAATCGGTGATCTTCGAACAAAGGTTTCCTGCTATGTGATCAATGCCAATGTTTCCTTCAACGTCTTGTTGGGATGTCCATGGAAACACGAGAACATGATTGTTCCTTCCACACTTCACCAGTGCTTCAAGTACGTCAGCAGCGACGGTGTCATGAAGATAGAATTTGCCGATGTCGATCCTTTCAAGGGCATCGAAGCTTACTATGGAGATTCGATACATTACCAATCCCATCTCCCCAAGGATGATGGCAATGAAGCTGACAATGAAGCTGAAGTAAGCTCATCCTCCAATGATAGTCCCCTGATCATCCGAGTCAAAGGACGTACCACTCCAAAAAGTACTCCGAAGCTACTCACAATTTGGGTGAAAAAGAAGAACCCTAACAAGGTCAAACCATTGACCATCACTCTCAGCAAGATGCCCCAGAAGGAACCAACTGATACCCGTCCTCCCAATCCTGAAGAATTATCCTACGTGGTGAACTCGACCAAGACTATAGATCCTCTTCCAGATGATGATCCTCTCAATGAGTATATCAATACTCATAATAATGTACCTTCAGCGGATGATGTTATCCCTAAAGAAGAACTTGCATATTTTCTTAGTAAAGATTTATCTTTAAATACTCTGATGTCTATTAATCTGTAAACTATTACATAGATACGATATACGCTCTAGAGAACGGCATAGGACTACACCTCTGCATGCCGGTCATGACGCCTCACCTGCGAAAAAAAGTTTACCCTGAAGATATCCTCTACTTCATCGTTCCAGCCAGTAAGAAAGATGAAGAACTAATCATCTTCGGTCGTATAATTGGTGAGAGAAAGTTCGTTCCAGACTCTACTTCTTCCAAGCACAACACAGAAGCAGACTATGACTCTGGAAAAAAGCAACTTTTTCGGTATAGTTGGCAGGCCAAAAATATCATCCAGAACATGTGATATGACATCAAAAGCGACAAGGGGCTAAATTACGACCGAGGACGACGATTGCCAATACGACACTTTGCTCCTCCCGGCAAACCCAAAAACTACTATCAACGAAGTGGTGTTGGTCTGGGTTATGTCACCCCTCCAACAACTCCTGAAAGATTAGATGATGAAGCAGATCGTTGTTCTTATTCTTCTGATTCCTTCCTCCGGGACTCAGACTCCGGCATTGGCGACATGATCAAGACAACTCTGTCTGTCAACATGGTTTCTGTTGACCAAATCGTAGACGACGTTCAATCAATCGAACTCGAACAATGGGCTCAAAAGATGGACACTTGGTGGGAGTTGCGCTTCGAACAACGTAAACCACCTACCGAAGACGAAGTCATCCATATCAATTTAGGAGATGAATCATCTTTCAAACTAATCTTCATCAGCAAAAGTCTATCCGGCGATGAACGCCAATCTCTTATACAGCTTATAAGAGAATACATCGACGTCTTCGCATGGAGTTATGAAGACATGCCAGGTTTGGACCCTAAAGTCGCCATGCACCGACTGAATATTTCATCTAAAGCGAAGCCGGTGAAGCAGCAACAACGACGATTTCGACCAGATGTCATGGAGGCCATCGAGAATGAAGTCAAGAAGCTCATTGCCAGTGGATTCATTCACAAAGAACAATACCTAGATTGGGTTGCCAACATCGTTCCAGTCATGAAAAACAATGGTAAAGTTCGAGTCTGTATCGATTACCGTAGTTTGAACTCTGCATGCCCGAAGGAAGAGTTTTCTTTACCAATCACCGACGTAATGATTGACAACACCTGCAGCTTCGAGCGGATGTCCTTCATGGATGGGTTGTCAGGCTACAACCAGATCAAGATATTTCCCGACGACGAGAAGCAAACATCATTTCGAATACCGTTGGGGGTATACTGCTATACGGTGATGCCCTTTGGATTGAAAAATGTAGGGGCGACATACCGGCGAGCCATGAACACTATTTTTTGTGATCATTTGTGCAAAACTGTAGAGTGCTACGTAGACAATATCACAGTTAAAAGTCGTCTTAAGGGAAACCACCTCTAAGACTTGAGAACGGTGTTCGAACTAATGCGTGCATACCAACTCAAGATGAATCCAACCGCCTTTTCTGGGAGTCTCTAGTGGCAAGTTCCTTGGTTTCGTTATTACATCAAAGGGCATACATCTGGACCCAGAGAAAGTGAAGGCTATCATCGATATGCATCCCCAAGAAACCTCAAAGAGCTACGCGGACTATAAGGAAGGCTAGCCTACATCAGGTGATTCATTTCAAACCTCTATGGAAGGTGTCAACCATTCACTCAGCTCATGAAGAAAGGCGTATCTTTCGTCTGGACTGAACAATGTCAACGTGCATTGTATGACATCAAGGCGTATCTCACAAGCCCTCCAGTATTGGTAGCTCCAATAATGGGGAAGCCCTTCTTACTATATGTCCGTGCTATGGACCATTCTCTTGGCGCCCTATTGGCTCAGAAGAACGAAGGCGGCCATAAACGTGCAATCTACTTCCTCAGCCGCCCAATGGTGGTTGCCGAACACAGATACACAGCAGTAGAGAAGGAATATCTTGCACTAGTATTTGCCATCCAGAAGATACGTCACTATGTGTCTGGGCAGACTATCCACATTATATCTAAAGTCAACCCTCTCAGAATACTTATGACTAAATTGGGCTCTCTCAGTTCCCATTTAGCTACATGGGAAATGCTATTGACTCCATACGATATGCTCTTCGTTCCTCAGAAGGCAGTAAAAGGCCAAGCATTAGCTGATTTCCTAGCAGCTCATCCGGTGCCAGAATCGTCGAAACTCTATGACGAAATCCCCGATGAAGTGGTAGGGTCTAACACTGCAACTGAAGAAATCCCTATTTGGCAAATGTTCTTTGACGGTGCATCAAAAAAAGGACCTAAAGAAAATATTATGGCTGGAGTAGGTGTCGTGCTCGTGTCACCCGATCATCTGGTTATACATCGTGTATATTCTCTTGTGGACCATGCACCAACAACTTGGCCGAATATAATGCCCTACTAATCGGCCTATAACTGGCGAAGCAACTGGAAGTTGACTATCTAGAAGCTTACGGCAATTCCAAGCTAATAGTCAACCAGGTCCGAGGGGATTATGAAGTTCGCCATGAAGATCTCATCCCCTACCACAGAGCAACAATCTAGTTGGCATCTACTTTCGCTGGATTCTTCATTGAGCACATGCCTCAACTACAGAATATAGAAGCAGATGCTCTAGCCGGTCTCATTGCTTCCTTGACCGTCCCAACCAATACTCAGCAGTCGATCACAGTGTCTGGTTGAAAACTATTCTGTGTGAAAGATGCCTTACATATTCATCACAGTTATGCAACGGAAACAAACATCGATGCTAAAGACTGGAGATTTTCCTTTATAAACTGTGCCGTCTATAGAATTCTCCCAAAGGACCCGAAGGAAGCAGTATCTATCCAACGGCGATCCCTCAGATTTTACTACGACACAGCTACCAAGATGCTGTATAGACGCTCTTACAACGAGCTACTGTTACGATTCCTATCAGACACAGAAGCCAAACATGTACTCCGGGAGGCTCACGATGGAGTTTGTGGTGCATATCAACCAGGCCCTAAATTACAAGATTACCTCAAACGAATAGATTATTACTAGCCCACAATGATAGCAGATGTTGTTGAATATGCAAAGAAGTGTAGAGCTTGTTAGTTCCATGCCAATTTCATTCATCAACCTTCGGAGTTTCTACACCCGACGGCAGCATCTTGGCTATTTGAAGCCTGGGGCATGGACGTCATAGGACCAATCAGCCCACCATCCTCCAAAGGACATCGGTTCATCCTAGTTATAACCGATTACTTCTTCAAATGGGCGGAAGTTATACCGCTCACTGAAGTGAAGACGTCAAATGTGATCAGTTTTATCAAACATCACGTCATCTACCGCTTCGGCCTACCTCGCATGATCATCCATAATAATGGTCCACAGTTTACAAGCCATGCATTCTATCGATTTTGTGATAGGAATCGAATCCAGAACATAGCCTCTACTCTCTACAATCCAGCGGCTAACGGGCTAGCAGAAGCCTTCAAAAAAACTATCATAAAACTTTTCAAGAAGTTCGTGTCTTCAAACAAGCGCGATTGGAATGAGAAGATCGGTAAATGTCTATGGGCCTATCGTGCAATGGCCCAGACTGCAACAGGCTGTACGCCTTCTCTCTGATTTATGGAAGCGAAGCAGTTCTTCCCCTAGAAATCCAGATTCTTTCTCTTCGAGTAGCCTTGGCCAGCGAGCTAACTACCGAAGAAAGCTACCGTCTGCGGCTCCAAGAGCTCGAAGCGCTAGACGAAAAATGCTTCTTAGCTCAGCAGCGCATTGAGCTATACCAAGCACGCCTTTTCAGAGCTTTCAATAAAAAGGTAAAGGAGAGGATCTTCCAAGTTGGGGATCTGGTCTTAGCAGTGAGAAGACCAATAGTCATGACACACAAAACAAAAGGAAAATTCCAGCTTAAATGGGAAGTTCCTTTCATCGTAGAATCAGTGTATTCTAACAGTGCGTACCGACTAACCAAGCTTGATGGTGACTTGCTTAAAATGCCTATCAACGGCAAGTTCCTGAAGAAATACTATGTGTAACCTTTTTTGTTCACATGTGTTCAGTCATGTAAATGTACAGTACGATGTTTATATGATTCGAAAAACTATCTAACTATTATCCGTATTTCAAGAGTCTTGAATACGCCCTGGATAATAGGTCCTCTAAAAAATTTCTCCAGTGGAATCATTTCCGTTTTTGACCTTGTCCAAACTCGGCTTGACGAAAACAAGTCACATCCCTATTACCTCTGAATTGTTTTTTGATAATTATTTCCCAGTGAAATGATTATGTTTTGCCATGTCCATATAACCTCTGAGCAAAGCATTCAACAAGGATAATCACATCCTTACTACCTCTGAATTATCCACTCCCACCTAACGTTATATATCTTTCCACGTCCATATTACCTCTGGTCAGATATAGAACATCCTCTGCTATTACTTCCATATTACCTCTACTAGCAGCTTCGTTCAACTTATTATCTATATTCGATTCATTTGAATATAAAATGGATAATAGGTCCACATCAAAATTTCTTAGCGAAATATCCACCAGAAATATCCTTGCTACGTCCACATTACCTCTATCATTGATATTTCATAAAACCACATTCACTTCTGAAAAGATTCTTTATTTTGTACTCGAACGTCTAACAAAAGACAAAAAAAAAGGTACAAGAGCCGGGACGGTTGGAAAAAAGATACAAAAATATATAAGATATATAGGCGGTTTATGTTGTCTCTTAGAGTCATGACTTCGGCTTCAGACTTCACAGTAGCTCGGCGCCGTGCCTCTTCTTGACGAGCAGCTTTATCCTCGAAGAGGATCAGACTCTGATGCTCTCCCTCCAACTTCGTCAGTTTTTTTTCTAAATGGGCAGAAGTGGTGGCAGTCATGGCAGCTTGACACAGATAATCCACCAGTTCAGATGTTGTCGGCCTCAAGTCAGCTTCCAGCTGGACGATCACGTTCTGGATCTGCACAATGTGATTATACTTCTCAGTGATTTGCGTAGCCAGCCTGTTCTTCGAGGCAGCACGTTCCTCACTTACAGCAGTGAACTGGCCATACTTGTCAGCCTACTCGCCAATCTCTCGAACCAGGGCGTCCTTTTTTGCCTGGAAAGTAACCTTCTCCTCCGCAAGAGCTGTCATCAAAACCTCATCCTCTGTACGGAACAGTGACGTTGGGCTCCGCTGCTTTGCATCCCGGAACCTGGTCACCTGACCCTCCAGGTCATTCAGAACTTTCCTCAGCGTATTAGCCTACTCTTCATAGTCGACAATGCTCTCAAGGGCCGCCACTTGGCATTCGACAATATCCTTCACAGGGCCGAAGGCAGCGTTCCGATTCAAGACGCTAGGAAGCTTCACTTTCAGCAAATAGTAGAAAGCTTTGACAACTTTATGGGCTATCTCCTCATCTTCAGTAGAGGTTGTCGGAGAAGTGGCTTGGAAAGTTTCTTCCTCTTTAGGAAGGAACACCTGACAAGAATCCGAACTTGACAAGAAAATCCATTCTACCAAAAACCACTCCTTATATCATGTGTCACGTCCACATTACCTCTGATACAGATAATCTTCCTACTCAACACCTATACCCAACCCGGGATAAAAGACACAGGTGTCATGACCACAGAACCTATCACGTCCATATTACCTCTGGTGGGTTTTGTTTCAAATCTATTTGCTCGTATTCTAAGATGCACAAAGGGGCAATAGGACTAAACAAAAAAAACAGGAGGTCCCCTAGTGGGATACCCTTTACACAAATGCTGTATTAGACCCCCCAATACAAGCACCACAAATACCAGAAGCAAAGAATGGAGTGAATGTATTCTGTTTATTCAAAATTAGTTACATTCACATGACTACATCTCATGAGAAAAACAAAAGGTTCTTCATCTCTTCATTTGGATAAGAAGTAAAAGATTACATTAATGTCCAAAGGAAGCGAAACATAAAGATAAGTAGGAATACCAAGACAAAATACGGACATGGGAACCCACGAATTTTAGTTGTGGTGAGGCATATACCATTCCTTCAACCATTTCGCATATGAAGGATCTATTTGATCAAGGTCCTCGACTGGTGCAGGAAGGTCAGAACTCCCAGAGCTACTACTCTTATGCTTGTGCTCCTCCTTTACAGTAGCTTCATTCTTAGGAGTAATTCCCTCCCCGATGGGCGTCAGCTCTTCTTCTTCATCAATTTTTGGTATTACCTCCTCCTTAATGAATGGTGACTCTTGTTTGATGAAAGGAGGCAGCATCTTCTCCTTCATAACGGTCTCAGCCTTCGGCATAGATGTTGCAAGAGTCAAAGACAAGAGAAAGTCAGACTGAAAAATCCCCAAAAAAAGCTAAGTCCTGAAAGACTCTTATGCGCCTAAAGGGCTATACGCCCAAAGGGCTATACGCCAAAAGGGTTATGCGCCCAATGGGATATGCACCCAAAACAAACATGTGGGTGCATAACACACGGATAGTACGTAGGCGCATAACATGCCACAGTTAAGGGGCATATAACATGGCAACATGTGGACGCATAGCGCACCACAGTGTTGGCGTATTACTTCCGTGGGCGCATAATGGTGCTCACAGAAGTATGTTGACTTAGGCACAAGCGCTCCGGCAGAAGAAAAGTCTGAGCGTCATAAATTAACGCTCGAGACTTTATTTTTGAAGCATGCCCTCACCTAGAATCGGGTCCTGGACTGGTAAAGACGCTGCCGCAGGTGGAGAGCCACACGGCGCAGCCCCCTTGCCCTTCGCGGATCTCTTGGCAACCTTGGGAGATTTGATTCCCAAAGAAAAAAGATAAAAAGCTTCTGAATTCTAAGGAAAGGGAATAATGAGCTCTCTCTCTCTCTCCTTAAGGGCCTATTTATAGGCACAAGCCGCTTCCTATGCGCCCACTAGCTTAATGCGCCTATACGTCCATTATGCAGTATGCGCCCACAATGGCCTATGCGCCCACGTAAAGAACCAGCCCCTTGCATACTATGCGACTGCCACTTGCTGACGTGGACAACATATGAAGGATGGACCTCTTCAAATTCCACCCCGATGAATCTGTCAGTTCAGATTTTGAGGAAGATCTCAACAGTCGTATCTCTCTGACAGGCTGGCCAAGCACTATGTGCCCAAGGAGAGAGCCATGCTATGCGCCCATTGCATCATGAGAAGACGATCCATGCTTCTTTCAAAGTATTTTAAGCTCGTTCAAGTATCGAAAACTTTGAAGGGGTCTTGTAGAAGCATAAAAAAATTTCAGCAATGAAGCCCCATGCGCCCAAGCCAGTGAAGCCCTATGCGCCCAGCCAAAGTAGCTCTATGCACCCAGCCAGTAAAGCTCCATGCGCCCAGTCAGTGGAGCTCTATGCGCCCATCCAGTGAAGTCTTACGCCCAAGACTAGCTCCTCTAAAAGGAGGGCGCATAGCCTGAGACATGCCTATGTGTCCAAGCCTGACTCAGTCAAAGCCATGATCAAAATGTGCATCGAAGCATACGTCCACGTCAGTCTCCATGAGTAATCGTGCACCGAAGCATGCGGCCACGTCAACACTACAACCAACTAACGATCTCGCAGCCTGTATGCGCCTACATCCTATGCGCCCAAAGTAGGACTATACGCCCACATAAAAACCAGTATGTTTCCTCATGTGGGAGCATAACATTATTCCAGCTCCAGAACGACTATAAAAAGGGGCCTCATCCCTCTTCAAAACACAGAACGGATAGCATTTTCTAGAGCCAAATTGATGTACTTCTTGCCAGTGAGCCGAAAGTTAGCAATTTTCTTAGGTTTTCTCCCACTTTTGTAATCGAAGTGTCAACGGAGTAAAGGAGCAACTGCCGCTCGATCTCCATCGTCCCATTTCCTAGAATTCTTTTTTGTACTCGGGGATCCTCAGTACAGGATCTCTCAGGCGTATTCGATTTATGGTGCCTTGCACCAACAAAGAAAAGACAGCATTTTCTTCTCTTTTTTTGTGTCCACATGGTGGAGCTGCTATATCATGGAAATAGAAGAAGTAGAATACGTTATCGTGGTCATCCATGTAATCTGAGTTCTTTGCACTTGATACCACAGCAGAGGAAGCAGAATGGCTTCGGGAGCTCATGTATGATCTTCTAGTGGCTGGGGAACAAATACCGACGATACTGATATACTGCGACAACCAGGCGACTAAGGCGGTGGCATCAAATGACCTCTTTAATGGAAAGAAGAGGACTGTACAGTTGAAGCACAGGTAGTACACGATCTGGTCAAGAGGGGTGTTATTACAGTGATTGATGTTCGAAGTCAGGAGAACCTGGCGGATCCGTTTACCAAAGGCCTCAAGCGCCAGCTGGTCGATGACACATTTTGTAAAATGGTCTTGAACTTTGATATTGTATTATTGTAATCCTACAATAAAGTTTTATGCTATTAGTTCAAACAGAAATTTACTAGGCATCTAGCTTTTGGTTCAAAGGAGGACCATTAATCGAAAGAATATCAGGAACGGTGGGTACATGTCCTATTGGGCATGGAGAGGTTACGGACCTACAACTACTGTTGTCTATTGTTATTTTCTGCAGAAAACGGATCTTGTGGAAAGTTTGGCTTAAATGCCTTAATGAGTTCTCAGGCAGAGTGAATGCCTGGTATGCTTTACAGGAAGTACGGTAGCACAGCACTACAAGAAGTGAAAATCTATGCTACTGTGGGGTGACTCCTCCATGAGGTTCCTAAAAGGGGTAATGCCTCGGCTGTATGAGCCAAGTCACAGTGGCATAGCACCACAAATAGGCATGTAGCCTAATGATGTATGTTGAAATAAAAAAGAGAGTAGTCAGCACTACAAAGAGGAGGAGTTCCTCATGTTATATGGCACGATAATACAATGAGGTACCCGGTTAGGGATAAAGTCTCGGCCTTATAAGCCATGTCGTTGTGGCGTAACATCGTATGGGAGCCTAAAGCCTCATGCTGGGTAGTTTGGCACTACAAAGAGACAGTGGCCTTATGCTACAGTAGTATGACATTACGATGAGGTTCCTGTTAAGGGTTAAGGACTCGGCTTTAAGCCATGTCATAGCGACGTAGCATCACAAGGGAAGCACAAAGAGCTTCATGACATGTCATTTTAATAATGAACTCACATATAGTGTATGGACAGAGGTCTCAGGCCGTCTCTTGAGGGTAAACTTGTAGACGCCCAAAATTATATACTGAAACCAGGCTGGCACAAGGCCTTTAATGTGCAAGCCAGAATCACATATGACTACATTATGTGAGTGGAAACAACTTTAGCTGCGATGCAGAATTCAAGGATTAGTCCATTCTTGTATTATAGTCTGTTGTTTAAACCATGTGGGAAGATTCAAGTCGTCAGCGATATCTCACCTAATGTATGATGGATAAATACTGTGTGGAATACTCGAACCCATATATATTGAGATATTTGGGGGATTGTTGGTGCTCTTTATTACTTGACATGTAGAGAGCTGTTGCTCTCAACATGCCTAGTAAAGTTTAGTCCCAAATGGAAAGTGCATCATGAGTTATCTCAACATATATACTTGTATGTTTTGTTGGGATATGCACATGGGGTGGTGACCCTAAGGAGGGATCCAAGTGGGTGATTTTACTAGGAGGTAAGGATAAGGCTCCATGGTAAAGCATTCATGTTTTTTGCTCCTGGGAAATTAATTTCCATTGGAGCTAACCCCCGTAGGGGCTTAGCGACTCGAACTCAAACTCGGACTCGGACTCGGACACAGACTCGGGTTCATGTGTTCATGAGGCGTAATGTGGCATTTTGTTGGCGTATTTTACACTTAGCACGTCAACATTTTTGCTAGGCGCATAGTGTACTTAAGTTGCGCTCGTTGTACGAGATACTTGCGCAGCTGGTTGAGCTGCCAGGTTGTGCAGCCGAGGTTGTGCGCCCAGTGGCACGGCTAGGTGCGCGCCCAGGAGCGCGGCTAGGTGTGCGCGGGTGGTGCAGGGTGTGCAGGGCGCATATGTGGCACAAGTGGCTCACGTATTCTGCACGCAGTGTACAAGGTGCACGGGATGCGCGGGGTGCGCAACTTGCATCAGATCGTGCCTGTGCATGATCTGAGCGGTTACTGCACGTTCGGATTAGTTTTTACCACGTCCCGAATGTTCTGCAAACCGGGCAGTTGCAACTCGGGCCTATAAAAGGTCTCTTCTCTCTCACATGGCATGTACAGAGGCTAATACAGAAAGTTGTGAGAGTTTACAAGTATTTCTTAACACAAGTAAACAGAAGCGTTGAGAGAGAAGAAAAGCGTTGGACCAGCGTTGCTTTTGCACGGGAGTCCGTGTACCATCCGAGGAGTCAGAAGAGCAGGAGTGTTCCAAAGTTCTCCGACGAACTTGCTGGTTCCTGGAAGCTATTCGTTTGGAGCGAATATAGCTTTGAGCAACGGTGATCATTCACCCCAGCAGGAGTTGTTCCATCTATCACCTGTCATCTTCGCTACTGCTAGCAATTCGTATTAGTACCTTCTTCTTAGAAGTACTTCATTCAGTTGTTGTTGTTTACAAAATCTTTTTGGATTTTCGTAAATCGATTGCTGTTGTAACAAAATATTCTTTAAGATCTTCGTTTACCAGAATCCACCAAGGTTCTCTGTTACGTGCCTTCTTTGAAGTGTTGCGTTGAAACATTGTCTTTACAATTGTTCCACTTTCTCAGTTTTCCATCAAAAATTGTGCCCCAAAAATAACAATATATATATATATATATATATATATATATATATATATATATCAATGCAACATTTATTATTTTTTTATAAATTAAGTAAAGCAAGACATTTGTGTCTTTACACCTATATTTTGTCTTCACAACACATAACATCTATTAACCGCTAATTCAAGCTAATCATGCAATACTATTACCGGTTAATCCTGTCGCACAGTTTATACGTACCGATAGCCAGCGAGGTACGCAAGTCCGAGTTCTATATTCGACTCACGACTTCGTGGCACAAATGGGTCAAGGCCTATAAATGCAACACAACCAAGGGAGGTCTCTTGAGTCTATATTTATTGTGCATAAAATAATTTAATAGCAGGAAATTGTACTAGAAAGTAAAATTTGCATCTCAATTGACTATGTAGCACAATGTATTTTGCAGAAAAATAATAATAAATAAATGAATAAAATATGTGAGCAAAGTAAATAGACAGTAAATGGCACGGTATCTTGCCTGGTAGTGGCGCCTAGTGTGGTGCGATAATCACAAGGTCACATAATATGACTTTGGTGTTTCAACTATGCAAGACAGCCTCCGATGATGGCACGGACTGTTCCATCGAGTCCAAAATAGTCAATTTAGCTAGGGTTGACATGACGAAGTACTGAATTGGCGAGGAAATAGGAATAATGGGATTAGTTACGGACAAGAGGATAATCGAAGGAAATTTGATAAATAATATAAACAATTTTAGAAAACTATTTATAAAAAACTAGTTTTTATGTGTCAAAATAATTATAAGAAAAATACTTAAAGTCAAGAAAATTTATTTTTGGCTAAAAACTCTAAGTTTGTAAAAAATGAAATTTCTAGGTAGAAAAACTATATTTTTAATAGTAAAATACTTTTAGATAAATATATGAAACTATTTTAGGAGTAATAACCTATCCAAATATCATAGAAATCAATAATAATATATTTTAGGGTTTCTAACAAGATTTTCAAATTACGTATAAGTCCTAGGCAAAATTAGGCAAAATTATATATATATATATATATATATATATATATATATATATATATATATATATATATATATATATATATATATATATATTACTTATTTATATAATTATTTATTTATTTATTTATTAATAAAAACAATATAAATAATACTATTGCTAACCACTAAATACTAATAATAAAATTTAAAAATACTAATATTGATAATAAAATTCTGGAAATAAATCTACCCGAATATATACTGTATATAAGAGTAGTAATAAGAATAATAATAATCATTATTATTTTGATTACAATTATAATTTTAATAATTATAATAATAATACATCAGCAATTTCTACTACCATTTTCTTCTAATTTTGAAACACCCACACAAAAAATTAAAATAAAAAACTATTTTTATCCTATAGCTGTCTTCTGTTCTCGGTTGATGAGAGAAGACAACAAAACCGACAACAACAAAAATAATCAGATAAAGGAAATGTGGAGCAGAAGGAGAGTGAGAAAGAAAATGAGAGTTGAGTGAGAGAGAGAGAGATAGGTGTGGTATGGGGAAGAAGAGGGAGAGGGACGAGAGACAGAGGTTGAGGAGGTCGGGACTCACCCCTACGAGGGAGAACCGGTGGTCGGAAGTAGCGGAGGCGGCCAGGGCGAGGGAGATCTCTCCGATTTATACTGACAGATGCGACGGAGAAGGAGGCGTTCAGCAGCCTTTGTCATCGGATGTAGATCTCCTGTAAGGGCAGGGCTCGAGAAATGATGTAAGAAAGGGGGTTGGTAGACGAGGCGAGGTGCTGGACGCGACGGACAGACACGGAGGTGCGACCCGAGGCGTAGCGCTTATCACGACGGAGATAGGTAAGGGTTTTATTTTATTATTTATTTCTCTAGTGGTGGTGGACTTTTGGGTTGTGGTGGAACTCGGTCGGGGAGTTTAGGGATGATGGTCGAGGAGGAGGAGTGTGGCGATAGTTTTTGTGGGCACAGTACGGCGGCTGCATTTGATAATTCAAGCGGTGATGAAGGTGGCGGTGGGGACGTTTGGACGAGGGTCGGTGGAGGACAACAGGGGTGGTCTTAGTATGAGGTGCATGTGGGCTATGGCAGAGAGAATTAGCCGAAGGGTGGCGGTTGCAGCAGTGTACTACAGTAGTGGGGATGTAAGGATGACGAGGTCGAAAAGGGATGATGGTGGTCATGATGGTGATGTCACGACCCGCTCTCGAATAACCGGATACGAGTCGAACACACTCAACCTACATTGAAAGACACAACGCTGTAAGTTGTACAATTCTAAGGATAACTCTATGTGGCATGATAAAATAAAACATCACAACAATGTAAATTGTCCCAGAGAATCACTATACTATCCAGTCATTATTACAACTTTAAAAAGAAATAATACTGGAGATAAATTCGGTAGCCAGAATAAAATACAACTATAAAGTCTCAATACAAGTATGAAACTAAGTATGGAACTGAGCTAAGTATCAACAACTCCTAAGTCCTGAATTATAACTCTATCCTGCTCAGCTAAGGCTTCGGGCTCTGGCCTATAAAGTTTGGACAAGATTCTCAAATGCACTTGCAACATATCCAGTCAGGCGAGGAACAAAGTACAATATATGATTATGAAACAAGTACAACATGGTGAACAAGTAAGAACAAGGAAACATGATGAACATGAACTGTAACTTTATAATCTAAACTGAATATGAACATGTAAACAAGAATCCTGATATGTGATCTGATATGAAATACATTCTAGAATATGTGACCAGATGGAGTAAGTGTAATTCCCCTTCCCACTCAATTCAATCGGAGAAATCAAAACGCCAACAGCGTTTGGACTTAGCCATGCAACGGCTTGTCTAAAGACCCGCTCGGTTGAGAAAACATCTACAAAGGTGGGTGGCTTAAATGAACTTGCCTCAGCTTGGCCTTCACACTAATAAAACGAAAGTTTTCAACTGCACATGTAGGCTCGATAATAAATGAGACGAATTCATATAGCTAAGGAAATAATCCCAACTTGGGTCGGATTGATTTAGAATATTGAAAGGTCCCATATTCGTCTTAGAATCGTATACGATGTGCTTTCAAAATAACACTCAATCCTTCGTCCCGTGGTTTGGGAGAAGGAAAGTTGATCCACATTGCCACAAAGCTATGAACTTAGCATAAGTCATAGGCATCACACGTATAAATTATTGGTAAAGCATGCACGGTCCCAAGTCTGATACTTGACATAGCAAAAGTGTCCCACAAGTCTAAATGCACGTTTCTACGGTGCAAGGCTTGGCTTAGCCTTTGCTCGTCCCACGGGTTAAATTGTTGTACGAGAGTTAGCCAAAAGTCATATTGGGCTATCGAAGTCATAGCAAGCACTGTCCCATATTTTGTACGGTTGTCATAGCTACATAGTCCCACGATCTTAAGGCTCATCATATAAAGTATGACTTGGACGGTAGTGTCGCATAGAACCCAAGTTGGTTTAAGGTTAGCCACGGTTGTTTCAATGAAGAGTTTGCCACGATCTATAGTACCTAAAGAACCCGTTTTGTTCAAGTTATGCTTGAAGGCTATCAATTAGCCATTCATGAGTTGAGTCAATAAGAGTATAGAAATACTAAAAAACATGTCGGGACTGTAGGACAGTCATCGAGGAAAAATATATCGGTACTGCAGGTCATTCGCTGAGGCAACCATTTAGAAGCATAAAAAAGTACAGATATATTAAAAGCGAAGGTGGCATCCCCACTACACATAGCTTCACAAAAGTGCAGGTACCCCAAAAGTCCTAACAGATAATCAAAGTCACACAGACATACAACAGAGGGTTCATAAAGAACTTCTTTATTATAATTATGTCTACAAGGATCTATTACAGATTCATCATGAAAAGAACTAAAGTGCCTAAAATCTATAAGGGGGTTTAATCTTCACAGATATGCAGCCCTCCAGAAACACATCACTGTCAAAGCGAGCCACTTCCTGAAGTAGCTATTGGCCCGAGCAAGAACCCAGTCCACATCACAGGCTGTGCTACCATCATTTGGCAGGATAGAGCACAACCAGCGGCTCTTCGAATTGGCAATCAATCCAAATTTGAAGGTTTAGATCTCGAAGACCTCCAAGATGTTGTTCAGGTTTAAACTCCTTATGCCAAACACTCAAGTACATCTCAAAACTCAACAGCAGTTCTTCTACAAGGACACAACTTCTTGGAACGAATGGATCCAAAACCAACAGTCAACTTGTACAAGGCCAATGGCCGTTCGAAGCTAAGTCAGGATTGATCATGACAGTGTGAAAGTTAAGCGACAGAAGACACAACCCTTCAAAAAAGCTTTCCTTTATATAGGGTGAGTGTGGTCCAACCCACATGCCACATGGCCGTCGGTCAAAGACTCTCAAATTAATGGGATGAACCTAAGACTCAGCATAATGAATCTCATTTAATAGGCTTATTCGACAGAATCCTAGGCCACAGACTTTTTGAATTCCCCAAATGACGGTGATAATTAAAGAAGAGGATGACCGACTTATCTATCAAAAGAGCAGTCATTAATTGCTCTTATGACTTTGATAGAAACTAGCTCCTTTGACTCAGAAGTGCAGCCAGTTCACTGCTCCCTCACTTCAATGCAGAAGTACAGCACCCTCCATCCCATCCAAAAGCACAACCCTTCAAAGGCTCCTTCATTTGACACTTTGTTGTCCAAAGCACAAGTTTACTCGATGCCCTCATGCACATGACTCCATTACCCAAAGCACAAGTCTACTCATCGCTCTAAAAGCACAATGACTGGGTTGCCTAAAGCACAAGTCCATTCGTCGCTCTAAAGCTTAGTGACTTCGTTGCCTAAAGCACAAGTCCATTCGTCGCTCTAAAAGTGCAGTGACTCCGTTGCCTAAAGCACAAGTCCAATCGTCGCTTTAAAAGTGCAGTGACTCCGTCGCCTGAAGCATAGTCTACTTACCGCAAAGAAGCATTGTGATCTCAAAGCCTCGCCAGAAGTGCAGCACGTATAGAAGCGCAGTCTTACGGGGTGACGTGGTTCAACGTGGCCAGACGGGTGTTTATGTCCTTTTCAGATTGGTTTGTTTAAAAACCACCGTCCTTAAGATAGAACAGAGTTTGATTATGTTGATAAGAGCAATATCCTATCGATTTATTTAAACCATAGATAAGGATGAAATTTGTTCTTATAGACGAGGGCCATATCCAATTGGTATGTTTAAACCAATGGCCCCCAAAGATAAGACAAAATCCAACTTCAGGGATAGGAACAAAATCTGCTCAGGTTCAATTGATCAACATTAAACACACGCTACGTGTCGTTTATTCGATCATGTTGATAATTTCTCTTAAGATCTTAATAAAGGAGAATCCCAGCATCTGCCACGTGTCATCTCAGTAACAGCCCTTATCGTACAAATTTAAGATCCTCTCATATCTCTATGTACAACATTCCTGTACAATCCTTATGCACATCGTATATATGCTTCACTAGAAATAGAAGGAGTTTTCTTTCGATAAAGAGACTTCGAAATCTTCATAAATTTGGCATCCTCTTGATTGGAAATCCTAAAGTTTCAATCACAAGCACCAGAAAGCCAGAGCAAGTTCAACTCGTCGTTAGATTGTCAATGGAGTAAAGGAGCCACTGCAGTGCTCGACCTCCACCGTCACACTTTTCCAGAAAACTTTGTACTTAGATATCCTGTTTAGGAATCGATTGTACTCTTTTTATGTTTAATATACAAAAAGTTCGTATAACCTGTTGTCATGGCAAACAAGATGACGACTCTTCTGGGGATTTCTTTCTCCTCCAACGAGAAGGTGTTGGCATAATCTAATGACAACATATTAGGATCTTTTTAGAAGACGTTGGTCATATGTTTCGACCAACAAGCTTTCGAAGATCTCCTTTCTAAGGAGAAGTCGAGTCCTTCGAAGCAGTTCGTAATGCCGAAGAAGACTCGACGTACCTGGGTGCCGATGGCGGCTGCAAGGAGCAACACAACTCAGGGGACTGCACTCCAGAAACCAATGAATGTTGAAGCCCAGAAGAAGATTTTGGTTGCTACTAACAGGCCACCTCATTCAGTTCCTACTTTAGAAAAATGCAGTGAGGAGTACGGCTCCCCTACGGCGGGTCTGACAAAGGTGTAATGCCAGAAGAAGCGCATCGTGGTCCTCCCACGGACGGAGGCGGCTACGCTGGCGAGAATTTTATCTTTAACAGAATTACCTACCCATCAGGTAAGGCTATGTTGGATTATGAGCGTTACACACCTTCTAGGTGTAAAGCTAAGAAGTCCCAGGCGGCACGTGCCTTACAAGGCTAAAGTGCTACGCCAACTACTCTGTTAGACTCTGAATACTACTCACCTTCTAGGAATAGTAGGAAGAAATCCAAGGCAGCATGTGCTTCGCACAATCAAAGTGCTATGCCGATGGTAGACCAAAGGCCCATGTTGACAGTCACGCACACAGCCAATGGAAAGCTATACAAAACTGGTCCGAGTGCTTCGATGCCTCGACCGGTGAAACCTTGCTATCACTTGTGGGCTTATATGCATGATTCAAGCCAGGGAGTACCTACTATCGAGATAGATTTGTGTTACAGTATTCTTGTAAGCATGGAAGGAGTCTACCTTATCAGCAACTCTCTAATCAGGACATAAGCTGTCCCATGCGCAGGAACTAAGAGGAGATAAGCAATCTCCACATCCTCACTCCTGTGCACAGCTTCCCTGTATGCACGAAAAGAGTACAGGAGTGGAGACCTCAACAACTCTCCATAAGCGTAGGATCTGCGGCTCAAGGTACATCTAAACCAAGGCACAACTATACCCAAATCACCATCAACTGCTTCTGTTACCAAATAGTCGAGTCGCCACCAAATAGGCGGTCCATCTTCCAAAGACTGCAACCGATGGTATCTGGTAAAAAAGAAGATGAACTCTGTATTGCTTCATGCAATGTGGCACGGGGTTCTCCGTTTCTCAAGAAGCTTTCAAAGAATCCTCCCGTGTCGGCCAATAAGCCCAAAAACTGGCCTGGTGTAGCAAGATAACAGTATCCAGTATGGGTGTGTTCCAAGTCACAGGAGCCAAATTTGGATCCTTGGCGTAAGAAAATAATGTTGCAGGTGCAACATTAGCTGGGGGTGGTCAACAGTACTCCACCATTCATGACAATTCTGCCTTCCAAACTGATGAGGGACTGTATGACACAAATACCTCCGCAGGCACAGGTTGCCAAAAAGCTGGGGGTAGCAATTACAACAAATCTGAGGATGATTTCAACCTCCCGGTTTATCCTCAAGACGACGGGACTCAGGCGTTTGAGCCAGAGGGCGAAAGATCCATCGTCCCTTCTACTTATCTATACATGATGTTCGTGTTCACGGTCGAAGGCGACAACATGGATAACAGCGAAGGATCTAGTCAGCAAAAATGTATAAAAACCCTTGAGACGGGCCTAAATACGTTAAAGATACTATGAAGTCCTTGGCTTCCATCGTCTTGAAGATCAAGAAGAAATTGACACCCGCTGTCTCTGCTCTTGTGAACCAAGAGCCAGTGACTAATGGTGGGTCCAATGCACTGTACATCCTGTCGTAGACAAACAAAGGCAGAAATAGGTTCGCTTTGATAAACCTCTGAAAAGAGACTCAGCAGTAGGACCAATCAATCCCTACAACTTCGATATATTGGTACAGCTAGCCAATATCTCGGCTTGACTGTCACTCTTCGAGGTCCTCCATCTCTCTAAAAAGACTCGAGATGCCTGTTTGCCATTAAATATCAAAACAAGAATAACAGAGAAACTCGATTTGATTGCAAATTTTGAAAGTACAAAAGAGTGCCTAGAGAAAAATCCTAGGAAACAATCTAAGTATAATTGTTTTTTTGATTCTGGAGGGTGACAATGGAGGCTCGGAAAAGTGTAGCAACTCTGCATTACTCCTTGGACTATCAGACACATTCTTTGCTCTTAATGAAATTTGCCAGCCTTTGATTGTCAACCCCAGCATGAGTGTGGTACCCTGTTATTTAAAGTGATTCCTACACAAAGCAGATTTTGGGCCGCATAGAGGGCCACGTGGCCACATGTCTGTAAGAGCACATGAAGACTCGATCTTGGGCAACCAGCTGGTGGGGGTTGTTGAGATTTCATTATTGTAGCAAATCTGGGTGGTTGAGACTTGGTCAAATTGCCATGTGTCCTCCCCACAAAGTAGAGCCTGAATCATTTTGGCCGCTTAGTGGACTTAGGAGCCTTGCTTCTGCAGCTCCGCTCTGCTTGGCCGTATGGGATCTTCGAGAGCCTTCCTTCTGCGGCTTGGTTTCACTTGCCCGCATGGGATCTTCGAGAGCCTTACTTTTGTGGCTCGAGTTTACTTAGCCGTATGGGATCTTTGAGAGCCTTGCTTTTATGGCTCGAGATTTCTTAGCCGCATGGGGTCTCCAGGAGCATTCCTTCTGCGGCTTAATTTCACTTGACCGCATGGGATCTTTAGGAGCATTCATTCTGCGGCTTGGTTCTCTTAGCCTCATGGGGCCTTCGGGAGCCTTATTTCTGCGGCTCGAGTCTACTTGGCCGTATGGAGTCTTCGAGAGCCTTGCTTCTACGGCTCGAGTCCATTTAGCCGCATGGAGTGATAATCCGCATAAACTCCATCTTTTCCATGCTTCTACAAGACCCCCTCAAATTTTTCAAATTGCAAATTTAGAATACTTTGTATAAGAAGCATGGAGACACGCATAAAACGTCAAGCCGCAGGAAAGCTTCGAGCCGCAGGGAGATCTCTATCTGTAGGGAAATTACGAGGTGCAGAGAGACTCTGTCCAGCTGCCGTATTTAAATTTTTGGATTTGCTTTTTTAGATTTGGGCTCTCTTTTCAAGATAGAGATGACGGTTACTAAGGAAAAAATCCAAAAGCTCATCATTATCTTTAATGGCATGATAACCGAAGCGGTGCCTATCCGTTTATGCTTCTTGGTGGCCTATAAATATATAGGCCATACAGCAGCGAGAGAACTCCTATTGCTTTCTTTCGACTTCTTCTCTTTTTGTCATCTTCTCTTCCAATATCCTTTTTCGCTCTCGATTAGCCATGGCCCCCGAAGCCTCCAAGTTGATCGACACTGCTAACGGAGGAAAGGGGTTTACCTTTTCGTCGATAGTTGCGGACTCATTCTCCGCTCATCGTGATGTACAGCCTCCTATCTACGGTAAGGATGGTGGGAGAATGAGTGCTTTGAACTCAGATGGCTTTGTCGCATGCTTTATGCGTGGGCTAGTCACATATCATCACTGTGCTTTGGCTTCAATGCCTTTTGTGCATAGTCGGGCTTCCACGGTGTATGTGTTCCCTGTCTCACTGGGTTGTATGTGTTGTGTGATTGGTCCGCATGGATTAAGCCACATAGATTCTACACGATTGAGTCGCATAAGCTCTCCCATGATCTGGGTCGCGTGTGTTCTATTGTGACTAGGCCGCATGAACTAAACAGAAACCCATTCACTTTGTTTTTTTCTGACTGCTATCCTCTTTTTCCCTTTTTATATTTTATAGGGATCTGGCTAGCAAATTTCTCCAGGACCAGTATCGGCGATTTGGATGTGGTGAAGATGCAACATTTTGACACGTACATCAGACAGCTCAGAGCACTCCATGCTTCGAAAGGGTTTTCTTCAGATGGTAGGAAGACCCTTTATATATCAAAGAGTCAGACGGTGGTTAGGCATCGTCGTGAAAGTTCTATTTTTACGGCTCTCCAAGTAGGCAAAAGCAACACTAAGGATGTTGTTTTGAAGGTATGGCCTCTTAGAGGAATGAGCCTAGGACGTCTGCAATAACGAGGGAAGAAAGTTAACGCTTGTAGATTCTTTTAGCATGCTATATTTGCCCTCCTCCATGTGGCTTCTCGAAGGTTCAACAGCCTTGTTTGCTTTTTAGCAGTAAAACATGACTGCTTTCGAGGGCTACGAAACTGCCTTTTGACGAAGGCGCCAAACTGACCTAAATAGCTGAACGTCAGGCTAAATTGAAGATCGACCGCCCCACTGTGCCGCTTGAGGTGATAATCACTGTGATGAGTGGTGGATTTTCTTTCCTTTTTTTTGCTGTTGGAGATGTAGTCCTATGAATGTAACTGATTTTGAATAAAAGAATACATTCACTTCATTCTTTGTTTCTGATGTCTGAAGTACTTGTACTAGAGGGCCTAATACAGCATTTATGGTTGGTAGAGGATATCCCACTGGGAGACTTTTTGTGGACCTATTACCCTTTTGCGTGCCTATAGCGCGAGTAATAGATTTGAATAATTTTTGTGGACCTATTACCCATTTTGTGCACCGATGGTACGAGTAATAGATTTGAATGATTTTTGTGAACATATTACCCTTTTGTGCACTGGTGGTACGAGTAATAGATTTTGAGACAAAACCCAACAGAGGTAATATGGACGTGATAGGTTCTGTGGTCTTAACACCATGATTTAATCCCAGATTGGGTACAGATGTTAGATGAGAAGACTATCTATATTAGAGGTAATATGGACGTGACATACGATAATCATAAATAATTTTTGGTGGACCTATTTCTCTTCTGCGCACAGGTGGTACGAGTAATAGATTTTGAGACAGAACCCAACAGAGGTAATATGGACATAATATGTTCTGTGGTCTTAAAACCATTACTTTATCCCAGATTAGGTACAGGTGTTAAGTCAAGGGACTATCGATATCAGAGGTAATATGGACGTTATATACGATAATAAGGACAAGGAAGTTTGCTCAGATATGGCAATAAGCCTGGTGAACTCCGGCGGGGTGAAGCATCAGGGTAAAAGTTCAGAGGTATTTAGTATACATGACTTGTCACCCAGAGGGATGCAATTTGAATCCACTCGAAGCTAATAGAGTGTAAGTTCAGAGGTACTTGGTGTACATAACTCGACAGTCTGAGAGATTTGGTGGTTTGAGGAAGTACTAGCATGCCTTTAGACATAGTATTTCTTCAGGAACTTGTCGTTTATGGGCATCATGAGTAAGTCTCTATTCTCTTTCGTGAGTCGGTATACATCATCGGGGAATACGGTATCGATGATGAATGGACCCTTCCATTTGGGCTGGAATTTGTCGACAATTTTGTGAGTCATGACCATCGGTCTAGGAACGGCCAAGACGAGATCGCCTACTTGGAACGTCCTCTGCTTGACTTTTTTATTGAAGCTCGAGAGATGCACGCTTGATAGAGCTCGATGCTTTGTTAAGCTTGCAAACGCTTCTCGTCTAAGGCTTCCAATTTTTGTAGCCGTCGGCGGTAGTTATCGTCCGACGTCAACTGTTAAGTAAGGGCCACACAAAGCGAGGGGATCTGGATCTCCAATGGGAGAACTACCTCACTCCCGTAAACCAGAGAGAATGGTGTATTTCATGTGGCCGTCTGACTCGTAGTACGATACGCCTATAAGCATTCGCCCAGCTTTTTGTTCCAATCGTGCTTGTTTGAAGATACAAACTTTTGAGAAGCTTGATTATGGTCTTGTTAAAAGCTTCAGCCAGACTATTAGCCAATGGATTGTATGCCGTTGAAGCCACATTCTGAATCTGATTCTTGTCACAAAATCGATAAAAGGCGTAGCTTGCCAACTGTGGACCGTTGTCATGAATGATCCTCCAAGGCAGTCCAAAATGGTAGATGAAGTAATGTTTTATGAAACTGATCACGTTTGATATCTTTACCTCTGCCAGCGGAATAGCTTTTGTCCACTTGTGGATGTAATCGATGATTGCAAGTATAAACCGGTGTACCCTAGACGACGGCAGGATGATTGGGCCAATGATGTCCATTCCCCATACTTCAAATGGCCAAGAGGCTATTGTTGGGTGAAAGAATTCGGATGGCAGATGTATGAAGTCTGCGTGGATCTGACAAGTCTTACACTTCTTTGCATAATCGACAGCATCTGCTGCCATCGTAGGCCAGTAATAGCCCATCCGACGGAGACGGTCCTGCAACTTCTGTCCAGGTTGGTGAGCCCCATAAACGCCATCGTGAGCCTCGCCTAGGGCATCCTTAGCTTCTATATTTGACAGGCATCTTAACAGTAGCCCATCGTAGGATCGTCAATATAACATTTTTGTCTCTGTATCATAAAAGAATCTGAGAGAACGCCTTCTGATTAAAGTTGCTTCTTTCATATTCTCTGGCAGGATTTCCTAGACTGTAAAGTAGATGAACCGGAGTCTCCGGTCTTACACGTCATTGGTTATCTGGGCAAAGTAATTTGTACCTAGTTGAACGTTGTTTTTGGAACAGACCAGCTCATGGCCTATCATGTCGACTAGAAGATGAGCATGATTTAGAACCGCCAAAGAAGCGACGAGGCCTGCTAGGGCGTCGGCTTCAATATTTATAGCCTAGGAACATGCTCTATAAATAACCCCTCCAAGGTTGCAATGATGGCAATTGTTATCTGATGATAAGGAATCAGGTCCGCGTTACGAACCTCGTATGAGCCTCGGATTTGATTAACAATCAACTGCGAGTCACCATATGCTTCTAGGTATTCGACCCCCACTTCTTTTGTGAGTCGGAGTTCGATGACCAAAGCATTATATTCTGTTACATTGTTTGAATATGGTTCTATGAGAGAGTATGCCCGATTGACCACCAATCCAGAGGGAAAAATTAATATTATCCCGACTCCAGCGACGATATCACCTTGGTGCCCCATTCTTGAAGCACCAAAAACATTCGCCAAACGACATCATATAAAGTCATGTTTGAATTAATGACTTTATCTGGGATTTCTTCATAGATTCTGGCTGTTTCTAAGCCTGGATGGGCTGCTAAGAAGTCGGTCAAGGCTTAACCTTTGACAGCCTTCTGTGGAATAAAAACCATGTCATAGGGGGACAACAATATCGCCCAGGTGGCTAGACGAGAACTGAGTGCGCCTGGCTTGGTCATGAGAACCCTGAGGGGGTTAACTCGTGAGACAATATGGATGGTCTGCGCTGTCACATAGTGTCGTGTTTTCTGAATGGCGAAAACCAAGGAAGGCATTCCTTCTCTACGACGGTGTACCTATGCTCCGGCCCCAACATCATTCGGCTGAGGTAATAGATGGCTTGTTCATGCCCTGCGTGTCTCGGTTATTGGTGGTGCTACCGCTGTTGTTGTTGGAGGTGGTACCAGAATGTTTGCCCTTGTCCTCTCCATTTTGGATGTGCAATCCTAGTTGGCGAGCCTTTTTTTAATTTTGCCTCCGTATTGGTAGCACTTATGATGAAGGTCGTCCATTCCCTTAATTGATCTTTGCCCATCTAGAGGCTGATTGTGGGGAGCAACTACTTCTGGCAGATTTCAATCAAGGAGCTTTCGAGATTGCCTTGGGGCAATCTCATCGTGGTTTGGCGAAACCGTTCGATATAGTCCCTCGTTAGCTCCCTCTCTCCCTGAACGACATCAATAAGAGACGACATACATCATGCCCCACTTCGTAGAATCTTTCCAGGAACATGTGCTTGAAGCCGTCAAAGGAATGGATGTAGTTGTCCGGAAGGTTGCGGTACCAGTCGAACGCGATTCCCTCCAATGATCCGATAAATAATCGTATAAGGATGGCATCACTATGCAACAAGTGGTCTGTTGTGACCTCAAAATAATTTATGTACCAGCTGGTAGAGGTCTTTTGTTATATGAATCGATATAAAACGTTTGTACCATAGCGAAAAAGGAACATCTCTCCATGCAACGGGATACGGCTGCCGTATTCTGAGGTCCCGGGAGGAGTCTCGGGCATTGAATATAGCTCGAAGCTCCTGGACTTCCCTTTTCGCCTCCCTGGCTTCGTTTGCAGCTGAAGGAGCGGATGCTTCAAGAGGATTGTCACCCAAAGGAGGAGCAGTTGTGTTGGAGTCCGTGTTGACAGCAGGTCCTAAGCTCGTTTATCCAAGCGTCCTTGCTAGTTGAGTCGGCAAGGCAGCTTTAATTTTGTCTACTGACTTGACCAAGGATAGGAGCATGGCTTCAAGTACTTCTAGACATTGTCGATCAGTAGGTCCTTCATGATCATCGTCGGCCACAAAGACTGTCCGTACATGGGTAGACGTGGAAGGGACCCTAGAAGAGGTGCTCTCCTTGTCATATTCTCGTACAGTAAAATCATCGGAGAATGTTGGAATATTCTCCTCCTTGGACTCAGAAGGAGTGCTACCCCCTGTGCAGGAAGCTGTATCATCTTGGCGAAGGCGTTCACCCTCGGAGACGTCCAAGTCTGTTGCATAATTCCAGTGGATCGTTACCCCCTATGTACCCTCTTGGAACACCGGGTTATTGCATACATTCAGGGGACTACCACCCCTAGTTTCGTTCACCTCCAAGGAACTCGAGGATACACCCTTGGGTGTTGAAAGCTTCTTTCTGGAATGGGTGCCTAGGTAGACACCCCCTGTGGTTGTCGGCAGCAATCCTCCAGATAAGAGTTTCCTTGCAGTACTGGCTAAGATTGTCGAGCTGCAAGAGCCTGTCTTCTTTTCTTTCTTGCCGGCAGGAACCTTCCGAGTTGAATTACAAGAGGCGAAAGAAAATTCCTCATCCTCCAAAATTTGTACATGTTTCTCGAGTTGTCGTTGGACAGGTGCTGGCTAGTACAATCATTCAAAAATGGACTGCCGATCTTCAGGTGCTGACGTCTTGTTGTCTCAGCAGTTAATGATGACTTGGGTGCAATGATCTCCTGAAAAGGGCTCATCACATGCCAAGGTTGCTTCTCTCTCCTTGCATTTGTGGGTAATCACCTCTCGCAAGTTGTAACACCCAATTTTCCAGAAGAGGGTAATTTTGAAATTTTGTAATTATAATTATTATTTAATGGTATTTATTTCATGTTATGATTTTTAGTGATATTTAATTATTTTTAAACTATTTAAATTCATGACTTATGATTTGGTGTCTTGCTAGTGTTCATTTCCAGACTGAGGGGTATTTTAGTCATTTTTGTAATTTTAAGAATTATTTGGGATTATTAATTATTATTTAAATTTATTAGAATTTATTGAATTTATGAGAATTTTTAGGAATTATTTGAGATAGTTTGAACTAGGTTAACTTTTGACTAGTGTTGACTTTGTAGACCTACCTAGAAGTTAACCCTAGTTAGTGGGTCATGGTTAGGTCAAGTGACTCTAGTCTAACCTAGCCTAGCACTTGGATTAAGTCATTTTAGCAATAGGATTAGGAAGTCACAAGTCATGACTTATGAACCATGATTAAGTTTAATCCTCATTAGCTTTGTAACTTGGCCCAAGGCCCAATAGTTTGACAAAACCCTAACCTTAACCCTAAGCCTTAGTGGCCAGCCACACCCCTCTACCTAGGGATTCCCACCATATAAAATCCCTCCCAAATCTAGGGTTGCCTCTTTTCTTTCGGAAGAGCTTAATTTCAAGGAGGTAAGTTTTCATGCCATTTAAATTCTAGAGCCCCTTTCCTATTCCTTTTTCTTTCTAAATTGTTCCAATAGGACCTAATAGGACTGTTATTGCTATTGTTGAGCTTCCATTTCAGTTTGAGGTTGATTTGGATTGATTTGGTCATCAAGTGGAGAGCATTACATAGGGAGTTCTATTGAAAGTTCAACAAGAGGTAATTTCTCCAACTCTCAATGGATTTTTGATTTGTCTTCGTGTATAGGAAGCCCTAAGGGTCCCCCTAAGGTCTGGATAGGTTTCGTGTCCAGTATCGGAGGATTCGTGTCCGTTCTAGACACGTATCAGAGCTAGGACTAGGTGTTCGACATAATGCCACAGAGGGCCTGTCGATCGAGTTAATCTATTGTTTTTGAATAGGAAACAGGTTGTTGTTCTAATTTAATGATTCCTGTCCTTGTGTCTTGATTTCTGTGTCGTCCTATGTCTGTTTGATGATGTGGACACGTGCGCGCATACGGTCGCGCGCTGCTACAGGGATCCCCTACTACTCGGGCCCTGTAGCGGACACGACACGCACTTATTCGACACAAAACTCGACACGAGGCAAGGGGCACTGACTGACACGCCATGTGTCAAGTCTCACGTGTCCCCGTGTCGTGTCGAGCGAGATATTAATCCCACACGGGGATTTGCCTGTGGGCGTGCACTGTGGGTTTCCCTACTGACACGGGTCTCGTGTCCGACCCTGACACTTCGTGGACACAGGCCAGTGGGCCCATGAGGTAGCCCTATAGGTGGGCTACCCATGTGTGTCACCACGAGATCCATTCGTGTCCTGTGTCGTGCACACGACACAAGTGCACGTGTGCACGAGACAGTGCACTGTCAGTGCACTGTATGTGTATCACTTTGTGATTTCTTGCTATGGACATGCCGTATCAGGCTATGGGTGACACGAGATGATGTGTGAGGTTGTGCACGAGGGTTATATTCATTTTTCTAATCATTTGATTCATGATTAATTAATTTGCTATTCGATTTCCTCATTGAACCAATGTTCTGATACTGTAAGTAGCTTACCTGTCATTTCCAGTTTTTCAAATGAATATTGTTCATGATTTTAGTCCATGGAATGATGTTTAATACTGAGGTTAGGTCCTAATTATAATTCTCTTATACATTAGCTTGCCATGGTTAAATTTGGTGTTGAATTGATAAGGGTGGGCTGTTAAATGGGTAGATGTTTCATAATGTATCATGAATTGATTTTATTATTGAAAGTTCTTCATAAACTAGTTGATCCCTAATAGTGTTCTTGAAATGAAATCTGAGATTGGGTTGGGTATGAAAACTGGAAATACTTGAGGGCTATCTAAGTAAGTTTTAAATTGAAATTGTAATGTGGCTTTGTACACAATTCTGAAAATTGGTTTAGGGTAGACTAAGGTGATTTGGGTTGCATTATATTTGATGAACATGAATTGCATTGCCATGTTAATCCTTGTTTTGTCTATATTACGGTCAATATTAAATTTCAGTATTCCTATTTAATCTGGATATATGAACTGTTGGAGTTAGACTAAACCTGAGAATGATTTCCCTTTCCTTTTTCTTTCTTCTTAACTGGAATAATGATGTGTAACCTTAATGTAAAAACTGAGTTTTGAGTTCAGTTTTATATAACCTGAGTTTTAGTGTAAACCATTCCAGTTTTGGCTCCTGATAAGATTTAAATAAAATACATTATGTTATGGTTCAGTTCAATTGTTTTATGTTAAAACTGAGAATGAAGTAGAAGGGTAAAATCTGAGATTGTAGATGAACATGTTCTAGTTTTACTTGATGTAGAATTGCCCCTTCCTCCTATTCTTCATGGTTTTTCTAACTGTTGTTCTTCACTGTTAACTGATCATTAGGACTGTTAGATAGTTCCAGTTTTCACATTAGCACAGACACCCTTCACTCCACTGTCCTCTTGTTCACTGCTGATTAGTTCCTGCATATTTGTTGTGTTCACTGTTGTATAACATATCACACAACACATTGTAAACTGTCCACAAGCATACACACACAGCTTTCCTACTTGGCACTTGAACTTGCACCCTCACATCTATATACACTTTTGATTCCCTTCCATTCACAGCTACACATTACTCATACACACACATATACATGGTATTGTTCACATACACAAGCACTCTCTCACTTTCTATATTCCTAGTCCTTAATGTGTAGGTTAAATGCCTAATTGTAAGCATGTGCTACATATATGCTCTATATGTATGTTATATGTATATAGGTGTAAGCCTTACTCTTGTATACATGAATCTCTTGATAGATAGCTATATGAGGTAATTCAATGTGTGATTGTTTGTTGGCTTGTATAGCTTGGGAATGGTGTGTGTTGTCTTGAATAGATTGGTTAGGCCTAGTTAGCCTAGTTTAGACTCAACTAGACTTGGTTGACCTAGTTTGACTTCTAGGGTTGACCAAAGTTGACCAAGAGTTGACTTTGGTCTAGATTGACCTAGAATCATGTAGAATGTATAGTAGGACTACATTACACTATTTTGGACTGGTTGTGACTTGTACTGTTCTATAGGAGATAGACACCACTCCTCGGACAGTATATTCTCTTCAGACACTCAGGATATCAGGCGAGTACATTCTCTGACCGTTTCATACTTGTATGGATTTACATTCTTGCTCTAGATTACTGTACTTGATGCTGACATGATCTTTATCACGGATTGGTACTATATGGATCTTCTTCTGAGATGTTATCTCCTTGTATTCACTAGGAACATATTGTGATGTGCGTTTTACTTACATGTTGTATTTATTGAATACCCTTATCATTGTACACTCATTGTGCATATTGTACTCTTAATATCACATTGAGCCATTGTACAAGCCATTGTACAAGTCATTGTACAAGCCATTGTACAAGTCATTGTATAAGGTAACGTAACTGAATTGGATCCTTGTGTATTGATTAGGGAAGGGGAGTAGAAATGGTTATGTGATCAATCGTATTGTATAAGAAATTGTATATGTCCATTGTACACCTACGTACAAAGGAGTCCCATTTTATTGTATCACCTAACCCGTTTACATAACCATATTGTGCTCTAAAATCACATGTTCCTTACAGTCTTACTTATCATATTTAGATATTTCCTGTTATCAAATCTCTACTGTTTTTTATATATCTTTTTCTTTCAGCGTTTCATGTACTTTACTCTATTGCATGCTTTATATTTCCTAACTCGATATGAACTGCGTGAGATGTTTTGTGCTCACTCCCGTCCTGACTAGACCTGTTGAAAATATTACAGAGGATGAGGAGGAGGCCTGCATAGACACCTACTATGGGGCAGCTGCAGATGCCATGTGTGACCCAGATTTCCAGCCTGATCTACTAGTTTAGAGACTGAGGCTCCCTAGTCTAGGTTTTCTATTTCTGTCATTTGAGATCCAGATTGTATATATTCTTTTAGTTCAGCACTAGAGTCTTGTATTGAGCTGGATGTTCTGATTTGTTATGTTAGTAGACACTTAGACTCTCTGGTTGTATTTATGTGGTTTTTCCTTCATTCCAGTATTTATCTATCTATCTTCCTATCTTTCATTCTGCTTTAGATGTGATTGAGACTGTATATTGCCATGTCACCTCCATTCGGAGTGTATACACTGTACAGGTACCTTTATATTGTTAGATGATTGACCTAGGACAGCGTTCTACCGCCGACACTGCGGCGTAGGCTGGGCGTAGTTACGTTCTCGTGCCCACACAGTGGGTGCGGGTCGTGACACATTTTTAGTGGTGGCCCATGCATGTCGAGTTTGTGTAGTGGTATTCGAACTAGAGTACCACTACAGCCCGCAGCAGGATTAGGATTATTTTTTTAGGTACTCAATCACATTAGGGAAAAACTCTTAATCAGATTCTTTTGTCTAAAATTGTTGCTTATTGACTTCCCTTGATTATAAACTGTCCTCCTTTGAATTTTTGCTTCATTCTCAGAAATTGCTCCTTGTTTTGATCTGTTTTCATGATGGTTATGAAGACGATCTCATCGCTTCGGTTCGAGGGATACTATCGAGAGACTGGCCACCTCTCGTCCTGTTCGTCAGGGCCTCGAGACCGCAGCTCCTGTTGTGCCTACTCAGGTTGGCGTTTCTGCTACATTGGAGGTACACCTCTATCTGTACAGAGATTTTCTTTCGTCATTTCTGATTTCTCTCAGCAGCGGTGATTCATACAGCATCAGCAGCAGACCACGGGAAACTAGCAGGGCGAGCTATCGTTAGGACAGTCAAGGATGCACAGAGATCTTGCTGCAAGTTCCGTTCTTCTTGATTCCATTCCCAAAATTGACTTTTATAACTACCTTGAAATCGATTCCATCTGTTCCTTGCTGATTGATTAATTTTGTCATGTTGTTCTTTTGTTATGTTTTTTTTTTCTTCTGAGAAAATCATATGGGCTAGGTCACCTAAATCATGGGATCTAGAATCTTCGATAGTCGTGATAGTTGGCATAGTGAGGACACGTAGTCAGACTTTGGATGTATTTCCCGGGTATAAGAATTTAAGGTTTTTGCTGTCGCATGCGGCAATGCGAAAATTTTAAATACCATGAACCTAGAGGTACGTACCTTAGTCAAGGACTCTGTGATTATCGTAGCCCTGCTCACTGGCATAACAGAGATTCTGAGTATCATGGTTTTGGACAGACGCATATGATTATCTGACGGTATGTTTGAGACTCTGATTGCGGGGTGTTTGACCTAGAAGGACTACTGCCATTTTAATTTCGAGGACAAAATTTTTCTAAAGTGGGTAGGATTATAACACCCAGTTTTCCAGAAGAGGGTAATTTTGAAATTTTGTAATTATAATTATTATTTAATGGTATTTATTTCATGTTATGATTTTTGGTGATATTTAATTATTTTTAAACTATTTAAATTCATGACTTATGATTTGCTGTCTTGCTAGTGTTCATTTCCAGACTGAGGGGTATTTTAGTTATTTTTGTAATTTTAAGAATTATTTGGGATTATTAATTATTATTTAAATTTATTAGAATTTATTGAATTTATGAGAATTTTTAGGAATTATTTGAGATAGTTTGAACTAGGTTGACTTTTGACTAGTGTTGACTTTGTAGACCTACCTAGAAGTTAACCCTAGTTAGTGGGTCATGGTTAGGTCAAGTGACTCTAGTCTAACCTAGCCTAGCACTTGGTTTAAGTCATTTTAGCAATAGGATTAGGAAGTCACAAGTCATGACTTATGAACCTTGATTAAGTTTAATCCTCATTAGCTTTGTAACTTGGCCCAAGGCCCAATAGTTTGACAAAACCCTAACCCTAACCCTAAGCCTTAGTGGCCAGCCACACCTCTCTACCTAGGGATTCCCACCATATAAAATCCCTCCCAAATCTAGGGTTGCCTCTTTTCTTTAGGAAGAGCCTAATTTCAAGGAGGTAAGTTTTCATGCCATTTAAATTCTAGAGCCCCTTTCCTATTCCTTTTTCTTTCTAAATTATTCCAATAGGACCTAATAGGACTGTTATTGCTGTTGTTGAGCTTCCATTTCAGTTTGAGGTTGATTTGGATTGATTTGGTCATCAAGTGGAGAGCATTACATAGGGAGTTCTATTGAAAGTTCAACAAGAGGTAATTTCTCCAACTCTCAATGGATTTTTGATTTATCTTCATGTATAGGAAGCCCTAAGGGTCCTCCTAAGGTCTGGATAGGTTTCGTGTCCAGTATCGGAGGATTCGTGTCCGTTCTGGACACGTATCAGAGCTAGGACTAGGTGTTCGACATAATGCCACAGAGGGCCTGTCGATCGAGTTAACCTATTGTTTTTTAATAGGAAATAGGTTGTTGTTCTTATTTAATGATTCCTGTCCTTGTGTCTTGATTTCTGTGTCGTCCTGTGTCAGTTTGATGATGTGGACACGTGCGCGCACACGGTCGCGCGCTGCTATAGGGATCCCCTACTACTCGGGCCCTGTAGCGGACACGACACGCACTTATTCAACACAAAACTCGACACGAGGCAAGGGGCACTGACTGACACGCCATGTGTCAAGTCTCACGTGTCCCCGTGTCGTATCGAGCGAGATATTAATCCCATACGGGGATTTGCCTGTGGGCGTGCACTGTGGGTTTCCCCACTGACACGGGTCTCGTGTCCGACCCTGACACTTCGTGGACACAGGCCAGTGGGCCCATGAGGTAGCCCTATAGGTGGGCTACCCATGTGTGTCACCACGAGATCCATTCATGTCCTGTGTCGTGCACACGACACAAGTGCACGTGTGCACGAGACAGTGCACTGTATATGTATCACTTTGTGATTTCTTGCTATGGACACGCCGTGTCAAGCTATGGGTGACACGATGATGTGTGGGGTTGTGCACGAGGGTTATATTCATTTTTCTAATCATTAGATTCATGATTAATTAATTTGCTATTCGATTTCCTCATTGAACCAATGTTCTGATACTGTAAGTAGCTTACCTGTCATTTCTAGTTTTTCAAATCAATATTGTTCATGATTTTAGTCCATGGAATGATGTTTAATACTGAGGTTAGGTCCTAATTATAATTCTCTTATACATTAGCTTGCCATGGTTAAATTTGGTGTTGAATTGATAAGGGTGGGCTGTTAAATGGGTAGATGTTTCATAATGTATCATGAATTGATTTTATTATTAAAAGTTCTTCATAAACTAGTTGATCCCTAACAGTGTTCTTGAAATGAAATCTGAGATTGGGTTGGGTATGAAAACTGGAAATACTTGAGGGCTATCTAAGTAAGTTTTAAATTGAAATTGTAATGTGGCTTTGTACACAATTCTGAAAATTGGTTTAGGGTAGACTAAGGTGATTTGGGTTGCATTACATTTGATGAACATGAATTGCATTGCCATGTTAATCCTTGTTTTGTCTACATTACTGTCAACATTAAATTTCAGTATTCCTATTTAATCTGGATATATGAACTGTTGGAGTTAGACTAAACCTGAGAATGATTTCCCTTTCCTTTTTCTTTCTTCTTAACTGGAATAATGATGTGTAACCTTAATGTAAAAACTGAGTTTTGAGTTCAGTTTTATATAACATGAGTTTTAGTGTAAACCATTCCAGTTTTGGCTCCTGATAAGATTTAAATAAAATACATTATGTTATGGTTCAGTTCAATTGTTTTATGTTAAAACTGAGAATGAAGTAGAAGGGTAAAATCTAAGATTGTAGATGAACATGTTCCAGTTTTACTTGATGTAGAATTGCCCCTTCCTCCTATTCTTCACTGTTTTCCTAACTGTTGTTCTTCACTGTTAACTGATCATTAGGACTGTTAGATAGTTCCAGTTTTAACATTAGCACAAACACCCTTCACTCCATTGTCCTCTTGTTCACTGCTGATTAGTTCCTGCGTATATGTTGTGTTCACTGTTGTATAACATATCACACAATACATTGCAAACTGTCCACATGCATACACACATAGCTTCCCTACTTGGCACTTGAACTTGCACCCTTACATCTATATAGACTTTTGATTCCCTTCCATTCACAGCTACACATTACTCATACACACACATATACATGGTATTGTTCACATACACAAGCACTGTCTCACTTTCTACATTCCTAGTCCTTAATGTGTAGGTTAAATGCCTAATTGTAAGCATGTGCTACATATATGCTCTATATGTATGTTGTATGTATATAGGTGTAAGCCTTACTCTTGTATACATGAATCTCTTGATAGATAGCTATGTGAGGTAATTCAATGTGTGATTGTTTGTTGGCTTGTATAGCTTGGGAATGGTGTGTGTTGTCTAGAATAGATGGGTTTGGCCTAGTTAGCCTAGTTTAGACTCAACTAGACTTGGTTGACCTAGTTTGACTTCTAGGGTTGACCAGAGTTGACCAAGAGTTGACTTTGGTCTAGATTGACCTAGAATCATGTAGAATGCATAGTAGGACTACATTACACTATTTTGGACTGGTTGTAACTTGTACTGTTCTATATGTGAGCACCCTGAATTTCGGGTTGATTTTTTTTAATTTCAATAAATAACTTATTCTGTTATTTTTCCTAAGTGTACTTTTTTATGCCATTGATATTTGGAGTATCAGGGATGTTCAACTCTGGAAATCTTCTTCATGAGTTTTGGAGTGGACGGGATTACCTTTATGACGGTATATAGTGTCCCACCCAAACTTGTTCCCTTGTGCTCTTTCTGCTTCGCTGAACTTCGGGTCAGTTTAGACCATTTGATTGTTATTTATTTTCCCACTCTTTTCTTTGATCCTTTTCTGCGCGTTACCATGACATTTAAATTGGGAGCGCATGACCAGTCAGTTTTTTGATATCAACTCCTCATTGATGATCTACTCAAAATGCTCGTCACCCAGGACCTTTGTGTCCCACTCAGATACGTCATTTTGAGTTCCATTTGATTCGCACAACTTTCCCGACACGTGACCCGATTTTATTTCACTCCACGACGTCACATTCATTTTCCAACTTAATTTGTGGGTCCCCTGTCGACCAAAACCTGTCAGCCCCAATTATGGACATGGCCCACATTGAGCCTACTACCCGTCTGCCACTTGTGTCCCATTTATTGGAATCCACATGTGCTACTTATTCGCTCATGATCATCAACGTCTAATTTTAATTCGATTTTCGCACAATGTCCAGTTTTGATCTAATCCGGCTCCACCGAGTCCAGTCCAGCTCCATGTTGCCCTCCATCGGGATACCCTCATTTTTTTGTGTCCAAAATAATATTTAATACCCTATTACCTATTTCAATATTTATTGGAAATTCTAATTTTGATTTTTGTCCCTAGGAATGATATTCCCTACATATTAATTCCTAGCCTTTGGATAACCTAATTAAATCACATCCCTTCATTCCTACAAACCAACTCCCCCAACATATCCTGGCCATGTGGCGGGCCCTAATTTCTAGGGAGGATACCTTTCTCCCTCTCTTATCCTCTCTTTCTCTCTCCTAATAACTATTCTCTATTACTACACAAAACAACTCAAGCTACAACACCACAGCAGCAATATTCATCACCTCTCCCCCCTTCATCAACCCGACACCACCATGGCCTCCTTCTTTCCTCACCCCATGGCCGAGCTTGGCCGACCCCTACTCCGGCCATGGCCGTCGACAACTCCACCTCAACCTCCTCCTCCTTCATTCCTCATTCATTTCCTTCTTTTCCTCCTCCTTAACCAAGCCATCACCACCCCTTCCCGAACTCAGCCATGGCCGAGCCCAGCCATGGCGACCACCACCAGCTGGCCGCCCACCCAGTCCAGCCTCCCCTCTTCCCTGAACCACCCCGACCACCACTCTTAAATAACCACACCACCACCACATTCATCCGTCCATCCACTTCGATCCATCCCGCGACCACCACCACGTCACAGCCCCGACCACCATCACCACCTTCTCGGCCGCCCATGCGTCGCCAGGCCACCGCGAGCGCCGCTGCGCGCGCGCAACAGCGCAACAGCGCACATCGCAGCAGCAGCACCAAAGTTGGCACGCGCGTTCAGGCGACCACCACCGGCGTCTCCGCCGCCGTGGTCGGCCAAGCCGACCCCCACGTGTCCGGGCGCATCCCTGGGGTAGGCCCCATGGTGGCCAACGTCCTCCGGGACGCGCCGTCGAGGCGATTTGTGCGTTTTGAACGAGATCCCGTCGGCGCGCGCGAGTTCGGAATTCAGAATTCGTGCTCCGTCGCAGCCACTTCGCGCGCATTTTCCCGAAGATCCGACCGTTGGAGCGGCGATCTCTTTGCTCCATCGCAATCTCGGTATATCCACCTTCGCTCATGTCAATTTTCGTCCGTTAATTTTATCGTTTGATACATCAAAACCGGCCACCAAGTTGACCATTTAAATTGTATTAAATTTGGACAGTTTCGTGGGGCCAACTTCGTCAGCTTGTATCTCCTCCACCGCAGCTCTGTTTGGCATGCTATCAGTTCCGGTGCGAAGCTGGTATAACCCTCTTGCTACCCTTCCAGTTTCGTTTCATTGTGAGCTTGTTTGATTGGTTGAATTCGACGTCAAAGTTGGCCGTCCGAATTCGTAATTTCCAACTTGTAAAATTTCATTTTTGAACACGGGACTCCAGATTTCATTTCTGACACCACCATTAGACTTGTGGCATCGTTCTGGCATATTTTCATATAAAATTTGTTAGATTTGGAGAACGTGGGCCCTGGCACGTTTTTCGGTGCAAAGTGGGTCCCATATTTTGGGTCAACGGGACTTTTTGACGCCGGCTCATCGGAATCCAATTTCGGATACACCGTTGAGTTCGTATCGTCATTCTGGACTTGTTGACATATAATTTGCTAGGTTTTGGGGGACATTGGGTCCGGCACGCATTTTGGTGCAAGTCGAATACCAATATCCAGTCAACGGGTCATTTTGAGATCGGCTCATCGGAATCCAATTCTGGAGATACCGTTGAGTTCGTATCATCATTATGGACTCGTTGACAGGTAGTTTGCTAAGTTCTGAGAACTTTGGCTCCGGCACGCATTTCTGTGCAAACCGGAATTCCAAGTTCTGGTCAACGGGCCAAATGGAGATCGGGTCAACGGAATCCAATTCTGGAGATACCGTTGGGTTCGTATCGTCATTCTGGTTTCGTGGACATATAATTTGTTATATTTTATTGAAATGTTTTCTTGCACATTTTTCGGTGCAAAACGGCTCCGACACGGACACCGTTTTGACCCGAAATTACCTTTTTGCCCTTGTGTCCAAATTGGACCGTTGGATAGGCTATCCTAGATAATTTGAGCATTCTGGACACGTTGGCGATGTCTATTTCATCGTCCGCCAATGTTTGTTGATAGTTTCTCTGAGTTTAACCTTTTTATAATTAATTAATAATTAATTCATATAGTGTTCGTATTTCGGGATTAGTACAACGAAACTGAGATCAGCAAATTCCAGTGATCTCACATCGCTGAAATTGACAAGTTGGACATATGGATCACTATAATAAGATTATCAACCTTACCGATAATCTTCTTATCTCGATTTGCGTGTCGTAAGTTTCGACGTACAAATAACGAAGTACACTTTATATTAGACTAGAATTGACCCTGTTTGACCAGAGTTGACCAGTTGACCCAAAGTCAACTATAAGTCAGCACTTGACCTAGTTTGACTAGATTATTGACCGGAGTCGACCTAGAGTTATTTTGACTTAGAAGAACCTAGAATAATGTAGATTGATTATAGAGATTCATTTATTACAACTTGAACACCTTGTAACCTGTGTTGCTTTAAATAGGACTCTGTGGCTTCAGTGGGACCTCCCCTATACTTATCAGCTGTTCAGGTTATCGAGGCGAGTACATCATTTCATATCCTGCTTAGAATTATTTCCTACAGTAGATTACTTTACTTGTACGGTCATGATGGTCACACGGATTGGTACTATATGGATCCTTTCTTGAGATGTTATCCTTAGGGAGCATCGGGTACTACGTGTTCTGTGCGTTTTACTTACATGGCATATCACTATGCTTCTTGGTTCACTTGATTACTTGTGACATGTACCCTCATGATCACAGAGTCTCTTGAATCTTACACAGTTGGGTAACCCCCAGACTCCCCATTTATGGGACATCCATGTATCATCCTTCGCGAGCCTTGCATGGAATCATATAACATAACCTGGCTGGATCCTTGTGTATTGATTGGGGGTACGGGGGAGTAGAAGTGGACATGTGAATAATACACCAGTAGTATCTTTATTGAATCATTCCGTAGTGTCTTCATTGAATAATCCCAGGCCATTTACATGTTCATGCTGTACTCTGACTCACTAGTCACTGCTAGTTCTCTATGTATAGTAGATATTTCTATTACAGCTCTTCCTGTTTACATACTACTTTTTCCTCAGTACCTGTATCTTACTTTACTGTATGTTATATGTTTTCTAACCTGCTATGATCTGTTGAAATGTACTGTGCTCGCTCCAGTCCTGACTGGACCTGTTGATAAATTTTACAAATAGCCTGGAGGTGCCTGCTAGCCTAGAGGAGACACATTAGAGGTTGTTTAGGTAGTTATTTCATTTTGTCTAGAGTTGTATTTACTTTGTGGATTACTGTATCTTTATTTGAATTTTGAGATGTACTTCTGGGTTCATGTATCTTAGATACTTAGACTTCTATCTCCTGTATTTATTTTGGATTTTATGTTTTATCTATCCTTATCATGCTCTACCTTAGATGTGATTGAATTTGTATCTGCTATGTCACCCCCATTCGGGGAGTATAAACTGCTTAGCTTTATATTGTTAGATGTTGTGACCTAGGACAGTGCTCTACCGCCGACACTGCGGCGTAGGCTGGGCGTCGTTACGTTTTCGTGCCCTAACTCTAGGGTGCGGGTCGTGACACGTTTTTAGTGGTGGCCCATACAGGTCGAGTTTGTGTAGTGGTATTCGAACTAGAGTACCACTACAGCCTGCAGTAGGAATAGGATATATTTTGAAGATACTCAATCACAACTAGGATCCCTTGAGAGATTCCTAGGACGACCCTTGAGAATCTTATTTAAACTTCGATTTGAAAACTCTCTTTTCCTTGATTTGATTTATCTTTATTTTCTGTTGTCGAATTTGATTTTAATGGATTATTGTTGAAATTGAGTTTGTACTTATTAAATTTGATGATGATTGATGAGTTTTGAATCTTGATGATAGATGTTGCATCCGAGTTTGTCTTTGATGGATTTTATTCATTTTTGAATTTTGAAGTTCGTTGATAAATTTGATTTGATTTTTGGGTAATTCGTTGTTGATTTAATTTAATTTTGGCAAGATGAAATTATATGGGCTAGGTCATCTTTGTTATGGAATCTAGTCTTCTACAGTCATACTATCCAGCATGGTGAGGACATATAGTTGACTTGGATATATTTCTCGGGTGTAGGAATTTAAGGTTTTTGCAGCCAAGCTAGCGGCATCGCGAAAATGTTAAATACCATGATTCTAGAGGTATATGCCAAAGTCGAGAACTCTGTGATTATCGTAGCCTTGCTCACTAGTATGACGAGGATTTAGAGTACCATAATTTTGGATAGACGCATATGATTATCAGATTGTACCTTAAATATTTTTGAACATGTTTTTGCTACTTTTGTTTCAGTCATTCCAAAAAAAGAGAAGGAATTATTGTTGTTTTGTTTTGTTTTGTTTCTCATTGTTTACTTAGGATGTAGCTTTAGCTATTTTTATAAACCTTGTGTAACTTTTTACAAAAATTTATTTCTTTTTAATACAATAAACCAATGATTTTGCTAGGCCTTATTTTGGATTTGATATTATAGCTCTGATTTCAAAATGGATTCCTCTTTTAAATAGATAAGCAGAATAAATTCTATTATCATTTCTTTTCCTGCCATATTTTATTACCATCATCCTTTGTCTTATATAACTGTCCTGATTATATCAATTCTGTCTCGTATATAATTCTGTTAGCTACACCTTGAAAACTCTTGAACCTTTATATCTTTTTACCTAAGAAATGTTGAGGAAGTGACGTAAATCATCTAGTTCGGGAATGACGTAATTGGTTATCTTATGATAATTTTATAGGAATCAAATATTGGATGTCAAATGAAAAAAAAAATTTAAGATAGAAATGTGGTAAAGGTTTAGAATGGAATTGAGTGATAAATGTTATCAATTTAGAAACAATTACGGAAAAATTTGGTTATGAGTAATTCATGGATGTGTTTCAAAAAAAAATTGATAATGATAGTCGGGGTCAATTTAGTTTTGAGAACTTGAATAAATTTTGGTTATTAATTCTTGAGACGTTACACATTAAGGCTATGATGTTAAATTTAAGGATTTGGTAGTAGGGAAGAGATTCTAACTATATGCATTAATGATACGAAATTGAATAAGGTATTGTAAGAAATGACTAGAGACAGAGAGAACACAAGGATTTTAAGTTATAGGAATTATTTTTGGATGAAAAAAAAATGTGTAGAATTCAAAAGGATAATAGTTGAAGGTGAACGTTGAAGAAATTTGAAGGTTGATTTATAAATAAGAATAAATTTTGTATGACATGGTGGTATTAGGGTTGAATAAATACGAGACTTGATTTAAACAAGTACGAGGATTTCATAAACTGGATTTAGAGGTTTTGGATCTAAATTAAAACGACGTGAAAGAATTTGAAAATTTGATTAAATGAATAAGTGTTGACTCCTAAATAAGACGGGTATGTTTCGTGGAAAATATTTTTTTTGAAGTTAGAAATTTTGTCTATGATGATCATGGTAAAGGTTTAGATGACTAAAGGTTATAAAATTTCGATGATAGTCATATGAAGGTTGATTTTCATATTGGGACGAGAAAAAAAATATATGATTCGGCAATGACAGTTTTGATGGTATTAGAGAGAAATGATTAACTTGACTCCTTATAAAATTTTTTATTGTTTTCCCAAAAAGGGTTTTTCAATATCATTGAATCCTAGTTTCCTTAATCACGACCAAATCGACTTCGATTATCTTTTCTTATCATATTGATATCTTGGGTTGTACTTAATTGAATTAAATTTGATTACGACCTGAATCTCCATCCTTGTATGCTCGTTCTCAGACATTGTTGAACCTGTCCTCCACATTGCCTAAATCTTGATTTCCTCCAATTTGATCAACTTAGATCGTATCGAGACTAAATATTTTATATATATTGTAATTGAATTTCAACGCAAGTGACTTTCATTCCTTAACTAATGATTTGATTTTTCCTGGAATAGTATTCTTCAGATAATTGGTAGTTACCTTTATTTGATTTTTTTTGATGAGTACCAGTTTCATATAGGATGGTAGACCGCCTTACAGTTTTGATGATTTGTTATTTCTGTAACTTTTTTGTTCAGCACCCTAGACTGCTTGTGTGTTTGATACCCTATGACCCTTCCGGTTAGCATGACTAGTATACCTAGATGAGACTTCATTGTCACCGTATGCCATGACCCTGTATGCCGTTCTTTTTTTTTGATGGTATGTTTTGTTTAAGTTCTGGGACTTTGATTGTGGGGTTTGACCTAGAGGGAGTATGGACATTTTAATTTCGAGGACGAAATTTTTATAAGGTGGGTAGGATGTGAGCACCCTGAATTTCGGGTTGATTTTTTTTAATTTCAATAAATAACTTATTCTGTTATTTTTCCTAAGTGTACTTTTTTATGCCATTGATATTTGGAATATCAGGGATGTTCAACTCTGGAAATCTTCTTCATGAGTTTTGGAGTGGACGGGATTACCTTCATGACGGTATATAGTGTCCCACCCAAACTTGTTCCCTTGTGCTCTTTCTGCTTCGCTGAACTTCGGGTCGGTTTAGACCATTTGATTGTTATTTATTTTCCCACTCTTTTCCTTGATCCTTTTCTGCGCGTTACCATGACATTTAAATTGGGAGTGCAAGACCAGTCAGTTTCTTGAAACCAACTCCTCATTGATGATCTACTCGAGACGCTCGTCACCCATGACCTTTGTGTCCCACCCAGATACGTCATTTTGAGCTCCATTTGATTCGCACAACTTTCCCGACACGTGACCCGATTTTATTTCACTCCACGGTGTCACATTCATTTTTCAACTTGATTTGTGGGTCCCCTGTCGACCAAAACCTGTCAGCCCCAATTATGGACATGGCCCACATTGAGCCTACTACCCGTCCGCCACTTGTGTCCCATTTATTGGAATCCCCATGTGCTACTTATTCTCTCATGATCATCAACGTCTAATTTTAATTCGATTTTCGCACAATGTCCAGTTTTGATCCAATCCGGCTCCACCGAGTCCAGTCCAGCTCCATGTTGCCCTCCATCGGGACACCCTCATTTTTTCGTGTCCAAAATAATATTTAATACCCTATTACCTATTTTAATATTTATTGGAAATTCTAATTTTGATTTTTGTCCCTAGGAATGATATTCCCTACAAATTAATTCCTAGCCTTTGGATAACCTAATTAAATCACATCCCTTCATTCCTACAAACCAACTCCCCCAACATCTCCTGGCCATGTGGCCGGCCCTAATTTCTAGGGAGGATACCTTTCTCTCTCTCTTATCCTCTCTTTCTCTCTCCTAATAACTATTCTCTATTACTACACAAAACAACTCAAGCTACAACACCACAGCAGCAATATTCATCACCTCCCCCCCCTTCATCAACCCGACACCACCATGGCCTCCTTCTCTCCTTACCCCATGGCCGAGCTTGGCCGACCCCTACTCCGGCCATGGCCGTCGACAACTCCACCTCAACCTCCTCCTCCTTCATTCCTCATTCATTTCCTCTTTTTCCTCCTCCTTAACCAAGCCATCACCACCCCTTCCCGAACTCAGCCATGGCCGAGCCCAGCCATGGCGACCACCACCAGCTGGCCGCCCACCCAGTCCAGCCTCCCCTCTTCCCTGAACCACCCCGACCACCACTCTTAAATAACCACACCACCACCACATTCATTCGTCCATCCACTTCGATCCATCCCGCGACCACCACCACGTCACAGCCCCGACCACCATCACCACCTTCTCCGCTGCCCATGCGTCGCCAGGCCACCGCAAGCGCCGCTGCGCGTGCGCAACAGCGCACATCGCAGCAACAACACCAAAGTTGGCGCGCGCGTTCATGCGGCCACCGCCGGCGTCTCCGCCACCGTGGTCGTCCAAGCCGACCCCCACGTGTCCGGGCGCACCCCTGGGGTAGGCCCCATGGCGGCCAACGTACTCCGGGACGCGCCGTCGAGGCGATTTGTGCGTTTTGAACGAGATCCCGTCGGCGCGCGCGAGTTCGGAATTCAGAATTTGTGCTCCGTCACAGCCACTTCGCGCATGTTTTCCCAGAGATCCGACTGTTGGATTGGCGATCTCTTCGCTCCGTCACAATCTCGGTATATCCACTATCGCTCATGTCAATTTTCGTCCGTTAATTTTATCGTTTGATACATCAAAACCGGCCACCAAGTTGACCGTTTAAATTGTATTAAATTTGGACAGTTTCGCGGGGCCAACTTCGTCAGCTTGTATCTCCTCTACCGCAGCTCTGTTTGGCGTGCTACCAGTTTCGATGCGAAGCTGGTATAACCCTCTTGCTACCCTTCCAGTTTCATTTCATTGTGAGCTTGTTTGATTGGTTGAATTCGACGCCAAAGTTGGCCGTCCGAATTCGTAATTTCCAACTTGTAAAATTCCATTTTTGCACATGGGACTCCAGATTTCATTTCTGACACCACCATTAGACTTGTGGCGTCGTTCTGGCATGTTTTCATATAAAATTTGTTAGATTTGGAGAACGTGGGCCCTGGCACGTTTTTCGGTGTAAAGTGGGTCCCACATTCTGGGTCAACGGGACTTTTTGACGCCGGCTCATCGAAATCCAATTCCGGATATACCGTTGAGTTCGTATCGTCATTCTGGACTCGTTGACATATAATTTGCTAGCTTTTGGTGGACATTGGGTCCTGCACGCATTTCGGTGCAAGTCGAATACCAATATCCGGGTCAACGGGTCATTTTGAGATCGGCTCATAGGAATCTAATTCTGGAGATACCGTTGAGTTCGTATCATCATTATGGACTCGTTGACAGGTAGTTTGCTAAGTTCTGAGAACTTTGGCTCCGGCACGTATTTCTGTGCAAACCGGAATTCCAAGTTCTGGTCAACGGGCCAAATGTAGATCGGGTCAACGAAATCCAATTCTGGAGATACCGTTGGGTTCGTATCGCCATTCTAGTTTCGTGGACATATAATTTGTTATATTTTATTGACTTGTTTTCTTGCACGTTTTTCGGTGCAAAACGGCTCCGACACGGACACCGTTTTGACCCGAAATTACCTTTTTGCCCTTGTGTCCAAATTGGACCGTTGGGTAGGCTATCCTAGCTAATTTGAGCATTCTGGACACGTTGGCGATGTCTATTTCATCGTCCGACAATGTTTGTTGATAGTTTCTCTGAGTTTAACATTTTTATAATTAATTAATAATTAATTCATATAGTGTTCGTATTTCGGGATTAGTACAACGAAACTGAGATCAGCCAATTCCAGTGATCTCACATCGCTGAAATTGACAAGTTGGACACGTGGATCACTATAATAAGATTATCAACCTTACCGATAATCTTCTTATCTCTATTTGCGTGTCGTAAGTTTCGACGTACAAATAACAAAGTACACTTTATATTAGACTAGAATTGACCCTGTTTGACCAGAGTTGACCAGTTGACCCAAAGTCAACTATAAGTCAGTACTTGACCTAGTTTGACTAGATTATTGACCGGAGTCGACCTAGAGTTGTTTTGACTTAGAAGAACCTAGAATAATGTAGATTGATTATAGAGATTCATTTATTACAACTTGAACACCTTGTAACCTGTGTTGCTTTAAATAGGACTCTGTGGCTTCAGTGGGACCTCCCCTATACTTATCAGCTGTTCAGGTTATCGAGGCGAGTACATTCTCTGATCATTTCATATCCTGCTTAGAATTATTTCCTGCAGTAGATTACTTTGCTTGTACTGTCACGATGGTCACACGGATTGGTACTATATGGATCCTTTCTTGAGATGTTATCCTTAGAGAGCATCGGGTACTACGTGTTCTTTGCGTTTCACTTACATGGCGTATCACTATGCTTCTTGGTTCACTTGATTACTTGTGACATGTACCCTCATGATCACAGAGTCTCTTGAATCTTACACAGTTGGGTAACCCCCAGACTCCCCATTTATGGGACATCCATGTATCACCCTTTGCGGGCCTTGCATGGAATCATATAACATAACCTGGCTGGATCCTTGTGTATTGATTGGGGGTACGGGGGAGTAGAAGTGGACATGTGAATAATACACCAGTAGTATCTTCATTGAATCATTCAGTAGTGTCTTCATTGAATCATCCCAGGCCATTTACATGTTCATGTTGTACTCTGACTCACTAGTCACTGCTAGTTCTCTATGTATAGTAGATATTTCTATTACAGCTCTTCCTATTTACATACTACTTTTTCCTCAGTACCTGTATCTTACTTTACTGCATGTTATATGTTTTCTAACCTGCTATGATCTGTTGAGATGTACTGTGCTCGCTCCAGTCCTGACTGGACCTGTTGATAAATTTTACAGATAGCCTGGAGGTGCCTGCTAGCCTAGAGGAGACACATTAGAGGTTGTTTAGGTAGTTATTTCATTTTGTCTGGAGTTGTATTTACTTTGTGGATTACTGTATCTTTATTTGAGTTTTGAGATGTACTTCTGGGTTCATGTATCTTAGACACTTAGACTTCTATCTCCTGTATTTATTTTGGATTTTATGTTTTATCTATCCTTATCATGCTCTACCTTAGATGTGATTGAATTTGTATCTGCTATGTCACCCCCATTCGGAGAGTATAAACTGCTTAGCTTTATATTGTTAGATGTTGTGACCTAGGACAGCGTTCTACCGTCGACACTGCGGCGTAGGCTGGGCGTCGTTACGTTCTCGTGCACTAACTCTAGGGTGCGGGTCGTGACACTATAGGAGACAGACACCACTCTTCGGACAGTATATTCTCTTCAGACACTCAGGATATCAGGCGAGTACATTCTCTGACCGTTTCATACTTGTATGGATTTACATTCTTGCTCTAGATTACTGTACTTGATGCTGACACGATCTTTATCACGGATTGGTACTATATGGATCTTCTTCTGAGATGTTATCTCCTTGTATTCACTAGGTACATATTGTGATGTGTGTTTCACTTACATGTTGTATTTATTGAATACCCTTATCATTGTACACTTATTGTGCATATTGTACTCTCAGTATCACATTGAGCTATTGTACAAGCCATTGTACAAGTCATTGTACAAGCCATTGTACAAGTCATTGTATAAGGTAACGTAACTGAATTAGATCCTTGTGTATTGATTAGGGAGGGGAAGTAGAAATGGTTATGTGATCAATCGTATTGTATAAGAAATTGTATATGTCCATTGTACACCCACGTACAAAGTAGTCCCATTTTATTGTATCACCTAACCCGTTTACATAACCATATTGTGCTCTAAAATCACATGTTCCTTACAGTCTTACTTATCATATTTAGATATTTCCTGTTATCAAATCTCTACTGTTTTTCATATATCTTCTTCTTTCAGCGTTTCATGTACTTTACTCTATTGCAGGCTTTATATTTCCTAACTCGATATGAACTGCGTGAGATGTTTTGTGCTCGCTCCCGTCCTGACTGGACCTGTTGAAAATATTACAGAGGATGAGGAGGAGGCCTGCATAGACACCTACTATGGGGCAGCTGTAGATGCCATGTGTGACCCAGATTTCCAGCCTGATCCACTAGTTTAGAGACTGAGGCTCCCTAGTCTAGGTTTTCTATTTCTGTCATTTGAGATCCAGATTGTATATATTCTTTTAGTTCAGCACTAGAGTCTTGTATTGAGCTGGATGTTCTGATTTGTTATGTCAGTAGACACTTAGACTCTCTGGTTGTATTTATGTGGTTTTTCCTTCATTCCAGTATTTATCTATCTATCTTCCTATCTTTCATTCTGCTTTAGATGTGATTGAGACTGTATATTGCCATGTCACCTCCATTCGGAGTGTATATACTGTACAGGTACCTTTATATTGTTAGATGATTGACCTAGGACAGCGTTCTACCGCCGACACTGCGGCGTAGGCTGGGCGTAGTTACGTTCTCGTGCCCATACAGTGGGTGCGGGTCGTGACACAAGTCGATATGGAATTGATCTACCTTTGCATCCAATTTGTGGACTCGGGTATCTCGAGCACACGGGTGCGTAGGTATCATGTTTGCTCCCTGATCCGAGGCTCGTAAAAGTATTTGGTCTCGATCATAATTGGAAGACTTTTGGGTACCACCCTGTCCGTTTGCCCGAAGGGCTGGACGCGGGTGGATCTGTACAACTTTCCATCAGGAGTTCGCATAACACTTAATGGTACTCGCTGACGGTCAGCAGTTTCGAAAGTTGACTGGGCTTGTTAGGCCCGCACTGTCCTAGACTTCTTTAACTTAGCACCCGAAGGCACGTAGTAAGAAGAGTCCAAATTGGAATATTCTATATTCTCAATGGGCCGCATAGGGTCGAGTCCACATGAGAGACAGTCGAAAATAGAGCTTCTGATATGGCCACATGGAGCAGCCTGTCTGCGGCCAGGATTGGCTGTCGCATAGGCCATCTGCCTGCGGCCAGAGTTGGCTGTCGCATAGATAGGCTGCCCATTTTTCTTATACTGTCTCTTTTTTGTCCGCATGGGTTTCCCTTGTGCCCCCAAAAGCTCAACATCGTAGTGTTTTTTTCTGCTAGATTTGGGGACAGTGGGGTTCTCTGCGGTCTGAAACAAGGCCGCAGGAGAGCTTTGATCACCGTCTGGGGCCGCAGAAGGAGCTTCTTTGAGAAGCTGCTGAGAAGCAGCAGTTTTGTGCTTCGATGTCCTGCAGGTTCTCTTCGGATATGCTCGCTTCTGTGATGGGCTGGCACTCCCTTCAGAGAGCATTTCTTCTAATACTTGTTGGTCAAAATGAACCACAAGCATTTTCTATATAGAGACGACCTTGGATGCGTCGGATTATGTCACCAACTTCTCCTCAGAAGAAAAAAAGTCCCTAGTAGAGTCGCCATCGTGTTTGCCATTAAATATCAAAATAAGCATTACAGAGAAACTCGATTTGATTACAAACTTTGAAAGTACAAAAGAGAGCCTAGACAGAAATCCTAGGAAATAATCTAAATACAATTGTTTTTTGATTCTGGGGGTGACGATAGAGCCTCGGGAAAGTGTAGCAACTCTATCTTACTCCTTGGACTATCAGACACAATCTTTGCTCTTGAAGAAATTTTCCAGCCTTTGGTTGCTAACACTAGCATGGGTGTAGTACCCTACTATTTATAGTGATTCTTGCATAAAGCAGATTTTGGGCCGCATAGAGGGCCACGTGGCCACGTGTCTGTAACAGCACACGAAGACTCGATCTTGGACTGCCAGCTGGTGGGGTTTGTTGCGATTTTATTGTTGCAGCAAATCTGGGTGGTTGAGACTTGGTCAAATTGCCATGTCCCCCCCCCACAAAGTAGAGCATGAATCGTTTTGGCCGCATAGTGGCCGTAGGAGCCTTGTTTCTGTAGCTCGGCTTCGCTTGGCCGCATGGGATCTTCGAGAGCCTTGCTTCTGCTGCTTGGTTTCACTTGGCCGCATAGGATCTTTGAGAGCCTTGTTTCTGTGCCTGGAGTCTAATTAGCCGCATGTGATCTTTGAAAGCCTTGCTTCTGCGGCTCGAGTTTTCATAGCCGCATGGGGTCTCCAGGAGCATTCCTTCTGCGGCTTAGTTTCACTTGGCCGCATGGGATTTAGGAGCATTCCTTCTGCGACTTGGTTTCTCTTAGCCGCATGGGGTCTTCGAGAGCCTTGCTTCTGCGGCTCGAGTCTACTTGGCCACAAGGAGTCTTCGAGAGCCTTTCTTCTGCGGCTCGAGTCTACTTAGCTGTATAGAGTGATGATTCGCATAAACTCCATCTTTTTCATGCTTCTACAACACCCTCAGTGAAGCTTTGCAGAATGCTGACTCCTTCCTCACTCAGGTGCAACCGTCGAAGGAAGACCCTACTACATGCCTACATTGTCACAGTATGGTCGAGGTGATTCCTAACTTCACCTTCACCCAGCAGGACATGTTGCTGAAGAACAACTGGCAAAATAGGCCCTTGTACTACACAGGGTATGTTGATGCCATTAAGTAGATCACATCCATATCAACCATGGATCTTCTCTTAGCATAATCCTTCGAAATTTACTCCAAGCTTTGGGGATCCCAATGCATTGACTAACTACATCAAACAGTACAATCAGTACCTTCAACGCTAGAAAAAGTGAGCCCCTGGGCAAGATTTGCCTGAAATATCGAATAGGTGATCTCCAGACTAACGTAACTTGCTACGACATTGACGTCGATATAAACTATAACATGCTGTTGGGACGACCATGGATCCATGAGTACATGTGTAACGCCCCAGTCCCAAAATGCGTAGGACTAGAAGATTGACTAAATGCCAGCTACGTATCGAGAGGAATTCAGTCCAGCTCGAATACGTATAAGTTGTTTGGTTGTTCTAGATCAACTATATCTAAATCCACATAAAAATAATAAAAACAACGAATCAAGTGCACTAAGGTTGATCAGACCGTAACACACTAATTCTAGAGTAGATAAATGTATTAATGTGGATCCCCAATAATATATTCATCATGAACAAGCTAGTAAGAAATGAAGCTCATAAAAGAGTAGGCTATAATAACAGCGAGAATCAAATATATGACAAAATCTAAATACGGACGAGAAAGATAAATATCAACTAAATATACAAACATACTTGGTGTAGCAACCATCCTCCATCAACGTATCATACCTTCATCTAATACCTGGAGAGATCACCAGGTCCTTAGGGGACTAGCATGACACATAATATACATGCCTACTGTACAGTAAATAACATGCAAGGAAAATAGAAAAATTTCTTCTAGATTAAGAATGAAGAACATATGGAAGACTCTATAAATCATGACATGTCATATGAAAATAATACTAAGTATGACTACTAATGAATCGAAATGGCCGTAGCCCTGCCGTGTACTCCCTAACTATAGTGAGTCTCTATCATAGCCCTGCCGTGGGTCTCCCAAGTCGAGAGTGGTCAAGTAGTCAACCCAAGTATCGATAAAGGGTCAAGTCAAGGTAACATGAAATACGAGATCAGGTCATGTCAAGTAAATAACGCTAATGAGTCATATGTGAAAATATAACTAATGATGACAATAAGTGACAAGAGATAAGAGACCGCAAAATAAATCATGACAGGATAGAAAATATGGAAAAATAAAAGGAGATACGAATAAGAAAGAATAATAAAAGAATGTATGTAAGTAACTGTACAAAGTTTGGCATGGTGTACTTGTCTGGTGTAGCTCCAATCAATGAGCCACCAAAAGTCCAACTCCTGCAAACGACTCCGGATGCTGAAACAGACATTGCCAACATTTCCAAAATAAGCCAAATAGCTAGGATAAGCTATCCATAAGTCCAATTCAGGACACATAAGCAAAACGGTAATTTCGGGACAAAACGGTGTCCGCCGTTGGACCCGCTTTACACCGAAAAATATGCCAGAGCCAATGGTCTCTAAAGTCATCAAAATACATGTTTACATGTTTGTTTGACGATATGAACCCAAAGTATGTCTAAAGTTGGATTCCGGTGGGCCACGCACAAATTCGCTCGGTTAGTCGGGTCGCGGGCGCGCAAAAATAGCGTTCCAGTCGACCTTCTCAGAATCGGACCAAACTTGGCATACAGGACCAGAAAAATAATACGTTCCTATTGGCGCAAGTTTCTTCTCGAGATGACGAACGTGTAAAAAGTAATTAAAGTCTTTGCAAAGTGCCCGATACGAGAATTTTTGACGGATACGGGTCGAATTCGTCGTGCACACCCAACAAAATCGAGTTCTGTCAAAGCCCACACGTCCGCGAACTCGATACGCACCTTTCAATGATTTTGGTTTGCGACCACATTGCCGGATTTGACGGGACGGACCCCGTATCGGGAAAATTTCTAAGTTTAAAAAACTATTTTTTGCTAATTTTAGAACTGATTTAAAACTGTAAATAGTAGATTAAAATTAAAGTTAAAAGAAAGGTTTTGTATACCTAATGGTTGCCTTCAAATTTGTTGAAATGGATTTTCAAATTGACTCTAGTTTCACAGAAATAGGGATTCAAAGTAGAGAGTTTGGGACAGTTTCTATACCTAGAAAATCGAGTTTTTCCTCATTTTTGGAACTCGATTCTCGTCGCACAAACATCATAATAATTTAAACTAATTAAAGGAGATTAGAATCGGTTTGGTTGTCTATGCACCTGTTTGCCATTGATTATAAAAGAACAGAAAAGTTTTATGGGAGGACTGGACTTTTACTTCACAACACAAACTCGCTCGTACAAAGAAAGCCTAGGGATAAAAACCTAGGTACAGCAATCTAAGTACAATTATTTAGTTTTTTTCTGGGGGGTGACGGTAGAGGCTCGGGAGAGTGCTATCAACTCTGCCTTACTCCTTGGACGATCGGACGTAGCCTTGGCTCTGATGAAGAAATGCTCTCGGGATGTGTGGGAAGATTCTTCTGTGTGCCGCCGCTCTCTTTGTGCGTGCCTCCTCTTCTCTGTCCAGGCTTCTCCCTTTTTTGCAAGGGAATGGCACCTTGCTATTTATAGGAGTGGAGTGTGATAAGTAGGGTTTGCATTGATTGCTCCTTGAAAAGTAGGCGGTTGGGGATATGCCTTGATCTTGTTTGTTAAAAATTAATCTGGGCCGTTAATCTTGATTGTAACAAGTCTGGGCAGTTAATGTTGATTGCACCAAATCTGCATGGGCAGTTAATGTTTTTTGCAACAAATTTGTATTGTGACGATTTGTTGATATCAACAAATTCGTATGAATAAATCTTGTTCAATCTCTTACCACGTGTCCCTACTGCCTGTTATGTTGATTGCCACAAATTTGAATTATTGGGATTTAATTAATTCCTGCCACATGTCCTAACTGTTGCGAGCCGCATGGAAGACTGTCATAGTTGAGCCGCATAGGTATGGCCTTTGATCGAACCGCAAGGGAGTCCTTCACTCTGAACCGCATGGACGTCCTTTAATTTGAGCCGTATGGACGTCCTTTAATTTAAGCCGCATGGACGTCCTTTAATTTGAGCCACATGGACGTCCTTTATTCTGGGCCGCATGGAGGCCCTTGCAACTGAGCTACATGAAGGCCCTTGCAACTGAGCCGCATAGAGACCCTTGCAACTGAGCCGTATAGACGTCCTTGCAACTGAGCCGCATAAAGAGTTTTAAAAATGGATCGTGCCAGCTGTAAAGAGTTTCTTCGTCTCTTTAGGAGCACGTCGAGGGTCATCATTTCTACTTTATGTCAGAGCTGTTAATCCGTCATTGTCAGAGCTGCCACTGTGTCAGGGTAATTAATGAAATACTTTGAATAAGAAGCATAGATATGTCTGCATAAACTCTTCCTACCGCATAGACTTCTCTGGCCGTATGGGATGTTCTAGCCGCATGGATCACTCGGACCGCATGGATCGCTCGGACCGCATGGATCGCTCTGGCCGCATGGACCGCTCTGGCTGCATAGATCACTCTGGCCGCATGGACCACTCTGGTCGTATAGATTTCTTAACTGCATAATGGTCCTATGACACGTGGGTTTCTCATTATTGCTCTTGATTTGTTTTGATTTGAAGCCGTCTTTTGGGATAGGATCCTAAGAGTCAGATTTAAATATTTAGATTTAGCCTTAATGATTAGGATTAATCTTTTTTGCATGCAGGGGTTAGAAACCCAATAGTCGGTCTTGTTTTCTAGGCGACGCGTGATGCGAAGCGTCCCTTGATCCTCACGCCCCCCTTCAGCCTATAAATATGGGGGTTTTGGGAGAGAGAGACTCTTTACTTTCTTTTCCGGCTCAAGCTTTTCTTGCCGTCATCTTCTCTCTCGATCAACGATCAACGATGGCCTCCAAAGCTTCCAAGGCTTCCTCTGTCGTGAAGGGTAAGGGAGCGGCTTCTTCGTCGACTGCGGCGCTTGAAGTTCATCCTGACGTCCACCCTTCCATTGCTGGTAAGAATTATGTGGAGGATCGTATGCTTCAAAAACCCTTAACAAAGATGGCTCTGTTGCATGTTTTATGCACAAGCCTTTTTTCTTTGGCATTTAATGCGTCCCTCGTCTTCATTGAACTACCCAAATTTAGTACGAAGAAGCCGCATATGTTTGTATTGGCCGCATGAACTTTTCATGTCCGAGCCGCATGGGGTATACTCCATGTTTGAGCCGCATGAGAATGACTGGGCCGCATAAGCACCTTTAAAACTGAACCGCATGAAGCCTCACTGAAATAGAACCGCATGAGCTCCTGATGTACTGGGCCGCATAAGCTCCGACGGATTAGAGCCGCATAAGCTTATCCGAACTGTGCCGCACAAGCCCCGCTAAACAGATCCGCATAAGCTCATCTGAACTTGGCCGCGTGAGACTCCATTAAAGAGAACCGCATGAGACGCCGCTGCACAAAGCCGCATAAGCTTATTTGAATGCAGCTGCATGAGACCCCACTAAACAGAGCCGCATGAGGCTCCGCTAAACAAAGCCGCATAAGCTCTTCTGAATTCGGCCGCATGAACTCATGATGAACTGGGCCGCATGAAGTCTCTTGAACAGAACCCATCTAAGTAGAGCTGCATGAACTCTGTTAAAACTGAACGGCATAAGGACCCATCAAAAAAGAGCCGCATAGACTCAGTTGAAACTGAGCCGCATAAGGTCCCATCAAAACAGAGTCGCATGAGCTTATGTGGACTAGGTCGCATAAACCAAAAAACACTAAGTAGCGTTGTTCAGCCATTTTTTAACTTTGTTTCCTTTGTCCTTTGTTAGTGAATCTGTCAGTCAATCAAGCAGAAGAACCCTTGGTGGGTTCAGCCCAATCTGTTGTGGGTGTACGATTCGACCACTTAGTCCAATATGTGGCGAATCAGCTCCCCACAGACGAGCCTATGGAGAGGCTGAATGCTATCAGGAACCAGCCCTTCTACTTGCTCTGTGCTATGATGAACTCGAAGCAATTGGAGGGAAAATACCTGAAGCCGACGTTCCTCTTTGGGGATGCCCTTACTGTGAAGAACCCCTGAGTGCTGGATATATCCGAGAACTGGGACTTTACTCTTGACGGGATGGCGATCCATATCCCTCCGATGGAGCGTCATTTTCCTCTGTCATGGTTCAACATGTTACCACTGGACAGAAAGATGGTGGACTCCTTAACCCCAAGCAAGTCGGGGATGATTGTGGTTAACATCCATTATAACAGGAATTTGGGGTCAGCGTATGCGGAAAGGGAACCGGTCAGTTGGTACGTGATAGGACTGTCTCCGGGTACCTTTATAAACGTATCGGGTCCCAATTTTACGTTCTCTCAAGATGACACCTTCTTGAACTAGCTTGCTAGGAAGGGGTCATATCCCGTCGGTCGATTGGCACTGCTGAACTGGATAAACCCTATCCCTGCATGGGCTAACTTGACCACGTGGATTCTACGGAAGTATGAGACTCCCCTGCGTGAGATCGGCCTCTACTACGCCATTCGGGGCACCTGTCATGGTCTACCCATAAATAAGCCGTTGTTCATGGCTCTCTTGGAGATGTACAACCGGCGGACGGGAACCTTCTTCACGTCTGGAGGGGAGCTGGAACTCGCCCTTCACGAGATGTACGTTATTTCTAAGCTGCCATGGGAGGACGAAGTCTTTGAAGTGTACACCCCTACGAATGAAGAGTTCGAGGATTTAGATCGACAGTTCCAGGGCTTTGTTGCTGTATACCGAGATTTGTTATGTTACCACAGTACCTGTCACCAGGCGTCCATCAAGAAGGATGGTAGCTCGGAAGGGAGCAATCCTCATACCACGTCCTGGGTCTCATACCTTTTTACACTAGGCACCTCAGGCCGAGTTTCTTCTCGAGATCCTTAAACCCATGAGGAGGTACAAAAATTGGCATCGACTGCCAAGAGATCGAGGTCCACAGGCGACACATTTGGGAGTCAAACCGACTCCTTTAGTTATTTTTATCATGGTACTCAGCGGCTGTCAGAGAAGGTACTCCTGGCAGGATTCCTGATGGTGTGGCTACGAAATTGCATGGTCTCAGGAGGGGCAGGTTCCATTGAGAGGATCAGCCGCCACTTTATCCCTCCTGCCGTAAAGCTGTTCTTTAGGGCTAGACTGGCCCTTCTTCCGGCCATGTTGTGCAGCATACACCATGGCCTTCATGCCTTCTCGTCCAAGGTCATCGCCCGTGACACGGCAATGGATTTTGAGCGCATAGAGCTGCCCTACCATTATTTGATGGGGTGGCTGTTGATGCACTGACGGTCTTTGATGAGGCCTGGAGCAGAAGACGGCGTTACGGCTGATGATGCTTTCATTTTCCAATATCGCTATCAGCCCTGGGAGTGCAGCACTATGCCATCTTGTCGGAGGGCGCTGGTGAGAGTGGACGGATACGACTTTTTTGTGTCTGTTCCCCGTTTTATCGATGAAGAAGTAAGGGGCGTACATATTTATAGTATCGGTCCTCCTCACCTCTTGCGTGAGAAGATGCTCCTTTGGTTGCGTAATATCCGTCCAGCACACCTAGTATACCGTAACCACAACGATGTCTACCTGGAGCCCTACTTGCCCAGTAGGTTCTTCCGCCAGTTCGGGTATTGCCAGCTATTCTTTTACAGTCCCAGCTCTTGCTTGGGCTTTGAAGGTAGCGTCCTTGACGGTATCAGGGCATGGCATTATTATGACGCGGTTCATACCCGAACCAGCTTTTCGGTTCCTGAGGCTGAGGCGCCAGGAGAGATTTTGTATATGGCGGCCCTATACCATGTTATGGCGAGCAAGCCTTCCGTTAATTTTGACCCGAGTACCAGCTTTATTGTGGGTACTGGCTTAGCGGAGAAGCCTAAGGGGTCTAAGACGAGAAAGAAGAGGGCGAACAGGGTTCATGTGCCTGACTCGGAGTCCACCAATACGGACGAAGAAGATAACGAGCATGATGCCGATAACTCTCTCCCTCCTTCGGAAGAGGTGGTGGCGGATCAGCTGCCTGTTGCGCCAGATGAGGTGGTGGCAGATCAGCCACCTATTGCGCCCGCCCTTTCACGCAAGCGAGGCAGGCATGAGTCTATTGGCGGCATAACCTTCTCCGTGAAGCGGACTGCGGTAAGACGCCACAGGCTGCTCATTAAGGAGAGAGATGAAGGTGATGACGCTGTTTCGAAGGTGAATTGAATTGCGACCATCTCCTTCTTTAGTCCTTTTTGTAAGAACAAAATCGTAAAGCAGAATACTCTAGAGGGAGGGTGAATAGAGTAGGCAGCGGAATGTTGCTAATTAAAAACTTGTTAACAATTAGATCACAGATATAATAATAATCACAAAAAGTAAATAATAGAAATTAAAAGAGATCAGAAGGTAAACGTAAACTCCTAGATTTATACTAGTTTTCCTCTTGTGAGGACTAGTCCAGTCGGAAGAACTCTAGCTTCCAGTTGAATCCACTATTGGAAAATCCTGCAAGTTTTCATACGAAGTCCTTGCAACTTCTACAGACGCGAGCTTTGATACGAAGAACTCGACCAACGTCAATTGTGAAGAGTTGAATCTTCTATCAAGCCTCTGATTACAATCACTCTGAAACTTCTAGACCGTACCGTACTGGCAAATCGACTAGAGGATTATAACTGGCTTGGGATTTGAAAATAAAAGCTTTTAAGAACTCTTTGGAAGAATGTAAGCTCGGGAAGAGAAGAGATTAAAAGTGAATTGGTGATCTGAAATGATCAAAATACTTCTATATTTATAGTTTTTCCAAAGACAGAATTCGGGCAGAATTCGGACAGAACTCTTTGTAACAAACCGTAACTGAAGGATGACCAAGTTCAAAAACCCAACGTTCACTAACGTTCCAAATGGCCGAACTCGGTCCGAGTTATCTTGGGGTTCTGCCAGTTCATTTTTGGAGAAAATAAATTTTTGCTTTTTGAAAGATCCTTTAGAAGCTTTTTGTAAAAAGAATATTTTTCAAAAACGTAGGTCATTTGTAAAGAATATGATGGTTTTGAAAAATGTTTTAGGATATCCTATTTGCCAGTACGACTCGGTGTACAATGTATTCCTAGACTCAATAAAATAAAAAAAAATATTACATAACAGGAAGTACATTCTGAATGGCAAACAGCTTCAGTCTTGAACATTGTTGATATCCATTGTTGAGCAGTGTCCAAAACGTTGTAGGTAAACATCTGAGTTGACTTGCATTTATATCAAGATAGAGTTTGATCAATTATTAAAATCAGGTTTGACCATGACCAATGGGCCAACAATCTTCCCCATTTTGATAATTGACAAACCTTGCCGATATAACATCTAAGCTTGGAATCAAATCAAAATAGGAATCAAAAGAAATTGTTCATAACCTGTATGCACGAAAATGTTAGATCTTATTTCTCCTCTGTTGACACTTAGCAAAATAATTACAAAAGAGAAAGCTCTCCCGCAATAAATACATAAGTAACAAACAGTAAAAAAACATAATAAACATAGAAAATCATGACAGGCATGGTAGAAACAGTAAACATGGTAAGAGAAACAGATAGTCTATAGAATACAACACAGGCATGTATTTGTCAGAGGCAGTATTTGATAAGGTATGAAGCAACAAAAGATAGATAGTGCTACCATAATACTGAAATACATAAAGTGCTGAATAATAGACTAAGATGCCAAAACTGAGGCATAATCAAAAACCATGTCTATGAATAGTCACATAATAGAAAAGTGCTGATAAAAATATAAGAGTACTGATAAAATCTTGGAATGTTGGAGCATTTCTAAGTAAACATAAGACAAAAGTAACAGTCTTAATAATCTAACATCTCAAAACTCATCATCATCAACAACGTCATCAGCTGCAGCACCAGCATGTCCAGAAGGACCAGCTCTAGAAGTACCAGCTCCAGAAGTGCGAGGAGTGGCTCCAGCGGTACGATACCAATCATAGGAGTTTCCTGGCTGGAACAGAGCGTGTACCGACTCATCGTCAATGCAGTAGCCAGAAACAGAAGGGTCTCGAGGTAGAGAGCTAGCAGAATGACCCGTCTGCACAAACCATAGATCGGCGAAGGAGTTGGCAATCGCCTGGAACCGAGTCACATCACGGAACTCGTGTTCCCTAGAGGTCTCAATATAAAAAGACTGCAGATCTGATAGTGCTGATGGATACCCTAAAATGTCATAGGATAAGAATGAGGAGGAACATGTGCTGTAGGAGCTGTGGGAGTAGGTACAGGAGGAGTAGGTGAAGTAGATGGAGGAACAGATGCAATGCTGCGACGAGAGAGTTTGAGAAACTTGGGCTCGGGGTCGACAGCACAAGTAGATAAATCAATATCAAATCTCTAAAAAATACGAGGAATAAGCATCACATAAGATAGGTTGCGATCTCTTTCGCGACATCTATCCATCATCTGGATGATAGTCTTAGGGACAAAAAAGGAATCCCCTTAAGAATATGATAAAGAGCAAAAATCTCAAGTGCAGTGACATCATCTTTAGAAGTAGATTTAGGAAGTAAGGTGGAATAGATGATACGATGTAATTCGTAGTTAAACAAGTTTAAGTTATTAGCCTTGAACTTTCCACGAAGAGCGCATGTCGGCGCACAAAGCTCATTCTTGAAACTAACGAGTGTTGTGCCATCGGGAAAATCAAAATCAGTGATGTCATCGAGCGGGGCACCTTCGTTAGGGATACCAAGGATTTTTGCTAACGTTTCATCAGTGAATTCGATATCAATTCCTCCGACACGTGTCCTCGCTGTAAAAGTGTCTAACACGAAATTACAATAGAATAATCTAATGACATTAGTGGCAATGGGGAATTGTAAGATGACAAAGTGTTGTAACCCTAATGCCTCAAAATAACTATGGTGATCCGGAAAAATAGTCCACTTAATCGGTGATCCGGTATAAATAGTACGCATGATAAAGTCGGTGTACCACAATAAAACTTGATCGAAAGTTTTAAAGTAAAACTCATCCGACGCACCATCGTCCGATTGGACCGAAGAAAAGAGGCAATCCGTATACCGATCTGAAGACGATGCCTCTTTACTGGCATTGGTCTTCTTCCTCTTGAAGGGATTGAACTTAGGCATTCTTTTCCAAAAATTTCTAGAAACCCTAAGTATTGAAAAGTGGAGGAAACAAGGGATTATACCTTCCATGAATTGGATATGTTGTAGAGGATGACGATCTCCGCACGAATCCAAAGTTTTGACGAGAAACTCCATAAGGATTGGAAGAACAATGATGGAGAAGAAGCTAGGGTTTCGGAGGGGCACTGCTGCTGTTATGAAGATGTGGGGAAGAATGAAGAAGAAGGAAGCCTCGGGTTGGTACTGGTATATATAAATACCCAGCCGAACTCTGGCCAAATTTGGACCGAACTCGGACCGAATTCGCCAAGGGTTGCCTGGCTATATAAATATATATATATATATATATATATATATATATATATATATATTTTATATATATATATATAATTCAAATGAGGCCACATTCTTTTTCATTAATTCTTTTCAAATGCTTAATTCAAAGTTTAGTAATTTTAAATCTCATAATATAATTAATATTATTTTATAAATTAGTATTCTCTACTCAGCATCTGTCTCAGATTAGCTGTAGGAGTATTGTCCCAGCTAACGAAGGTTCACCGAGGAACTCTTAAATACCGCTTCGCTTTGACCGTAGTTGTGGTGGCAGACAGACTCTTTTTAGGCTTGTTTCGAAAACAGTTTATGAGTATCAAATAAATAATTAATAAAACAAAATTAATTAATATTATTGATATCTAAAATTCCTAATTCTTGACGTAAATAGTTGAAACGATCTTCCGCTAAAGCGTTTGTGAGTATATCAGTTAATTGATTCTGTGTGTCTATGTATACAAGGTCTATATCTCCATTTTGTTGATGATCTCTAAGAAAATGATGTCGAATCTCGATATGTTTAGTACGAGAATGACATACAGGATTCTTAGTCAAATTAATAGAAATAGTGTTATCACAGAAAATGGGTATGTGTGTAAAATACAATCCATAGTCTTCTAAAGTTTGTTTTATCCACAAAATTTGTTCACAACAACGTCCTGCGGCGATATACTCAGCCTTGGTTGTTGATAATGCAACGGAATTTTACTTTTTACTAAACCAAGAGACTAGAGCTTTTCCTAGGAAATGACATATGCCGCTAGTGCTTTTTCTATCTACTTTGCATTCAGCAAAATCAGCATCAGAATAACCGGTTAGGTCAAACGACGTAGTTTTGGGATACCATAAGCCGACAGAAGAAGTACCTTTAAGGTATCGAAAGATACGCTTAACTGCGCACAAATGTGATTCCTTAGGATTAGCTTGAAAACGTATACATAAGCAAACACTAAACATAATGTCTGGTCGACTAGCTGTTAAATATAGTAAGCTACCGATCATACCTCGATACTTACGTATGTCGATAGATTTGCCTTGTTTATCAATATCAAGCTTGGTTGAAGTCGCCATTAGAGTGCTAAGTGGTTTTGTTGTTTCCATGTCGAACTTCTTCAATAGATCCTTTGTATACTTAGCTTGATTTATGAACGTCCCATTGTTGGTTTGTTTGATTTACAGTCCGATAAAGAATTTTAGCTCTTCCATCATGCTCATCTCAAACTCATTCTATATACACTTTGAAAATTCTTGACAAAGAGATTCATTAGTAGATCCAAAGATAATATCATCTACATAGACTTGAAAAAGAATATTATTATTCAAAGACTTTATAAACAAAGTAGTGTCAACCTTTCCCTTTGAAAAACCGTTATCTAGTAGAAAAGGGCTTAGACGATCGTACCAAGCACGAGGGGCTTATTTTAAACCGTATAAAGCCTTCTTCAACTTGAAAACATATTCAAGAAATTTGAAATCAGTAAAACCGGGTGGTTAAGCTACATAAACCTCTTCTTTCATAAAACCATTCAAAAATGCGCTTTTGACATCCATTTGAAATAACTTAAAATTATGAAAATATATAAATGCACATAATATATGAATGGATTCTAATCTCGCAACTAGGGCATAAGTCTCATCGTAGTTGATACCTTCTTCCTGATTGTATCCTTGAGCTACGAGCCTTATTACGAGTCGCTAAACCATTCTCGTTCAGTTTCTTTCAGAATACCCATCGGGTGCCAATGACCGGATGATCAATAGGCTTGGGAACAAGTTCCCAAACTTGATTCCGTTCAAATTGGTTTAATTCCTCTTGCATAGCATATAACCAAAAATTATTACAATATGCTTCATCAATATTTTTGGGTTCAAACTGCGAGACAAAAGCAACACAAGAGGCTATATCTTTATTGGAGGAACGAGTACTTACACCATTGGTAATCTCACCAATTACTAAGTCCTTTGGATGACTAGCCAAGAATCTCATCTTTTTTGGTGTAGTCTCAGGATTGCTAGTTCCGACTTCTTTTTTTGGAGGTTCATCTGATGCCTGATGTGATGGGATCTGTATCTTTGTGTGAAGGTTTTGCAGTAGCTGTACTTGGTGCGATTATGTCTTCATTGTCATCATCGTCTATGTGTTGATTTAGCTCATCAAACTTGACGTTGATAGATTCTTCAATGATCATGGTTCTTTTGTTGAAGACTCTATATCCTTTGCTCTTTGCTGCGTAACCTAAAAATATACCTTCATCGGCCTTTTCATCAAATTTACTCAAATTATCTTTGGTATTAAGAATAAAACATTTACAACCAAAGATTTTGAAATAAGAAACATTTGGTGTTCTATCAAACCATAATTCATAGGGAGTCTTCTTCGATATAGGTCAAATTAGAACCCTATTGAGAATATAGCATGCTGTATTTACAGCTTCAGCCCATAAATATCTAGGTAGACTAAACTGATTTAACATAACTCTAGCCATTTCAGATAGAGTTCTGTTCTTACGTCCCACAACTCCATTTTGTTGTGGAGTCCTAGGGCAAGAGAATTCATGCAGATAACCGTGTGTGTCACAAAATTTCTTGAATTCTGCATTCTCAAATTTGCCGCCATGATCACTACGAATACGAGTAATCATGAACCCTTTTTCATTCTGTACTTTCTTACAAAAGGTGACGAATTCTGATAATGCATCATTCTTGCGTGCAAAAAAATAAACCCATGTATATCTAGAGAAGTCATCTATAATGACAATTGCGTATAACTTACCACCTAGACTAGCAATTCTGCTGGGTCCAAGTAAGTCCATATACAACAATTGTAAAGGTCTAGTGGTACTTACACGTTCTTGGATTTGAATACAGATTTGGTAGCTTTGTTCTTTTCACATTCACTACATACCGTATCCTTCTTGAAAGAAATATCTGGTAAGCCGCGTACCAACTTCTTCGTAAATAATCTTGAAATTGAATAAATGTTTGCATGACCGAGTCTCAATGCCATAGTTGACTCTCAATATTTTTGGCCATCAAACATCTACTGCTGTGTTAGCATCTTCCAACAAATAGAATACATATATATTGTCTTCCCTAATACCTTCAAATATAGTACTGCCAGTTGAACTATCAATAATAGTACATTTATCTTTTACAAAGTTGATACCAGAACCGTGATCATCTAAATAGCTTATGCTGGGCAGATTATGTTTTAACTCGGCAACAAGACAAACATCTTTAATCACTGGATAGGGAACCTTGCCAATGTCACCGATACCGATTATGTACCCTTTCAAATTATTACCGAAGGAGATGTATCCTTCTTTATTCCTCTTCGACAGTGTTGCAAATAATGAAGCATCACCGATCATGTGCCGTGAGCAACCGATGTCGAGGATCCATTTGCTCCTAGCATGTGAAGGGTGTTCCACCTACAAAACAATTTACATATGAAACTTTTGGTACCCATTTCTTGTAGGGTCCTGACTGGTTAGTTTTCGGTATCCATGCATAAATATTTAAATCTACTAACTTTTTGATTCTACATGCAGAAGATATATGACCAATGAGGCCACAATAATGATATTTAGCATGTTGAGTGTTGAAAGTAGTGTGAGGTACATGATTGGTAGGTTTTGGTTTTCTAGTAAAGAAGAATGCATGCCTATTAGTCTTCTTGGGCATAGTCTTGGTATGGTTTGGTCTGACAGTGTTGGGTGTGTTCCGATGATTCGGTAATTGACACGTGTTAGAATAGGAAGCAGCAACTTCAGGCCGTTTTCCTAAACTAATTTCCAACTTTTTGGAAGTGTCATATAATCTGGTATAATCAGATGTGAGTGATTCTAATCTGACCTGTGCACACTGAAGACTCTTTCTCTCCTTAGATAGGCCTTCCTTTAACTGGATAATAGTTTGGTCTTTTTCTTCAGATAGCTTAACAGTCTCGTGTAACAACAATTTAATAGAAGAAAGCTCACCAGACTCATTTGAAGAGTCATTGTCTCTAACCTGATCTAGTAGGTCGGTAAGTCTTCCTATTTAACCTTTGTACTTTTTGAGTACCTTCTTAGAGGTTTCATATTTACAACGCAGTTTTCTATAATCATCTAACAGTTCACTGAAAGCCTCTCCTAATTGCTGAAAGGTGAAATCATCATAAGGGTCAAATAGAGGATTAGTGATTACCTGATCGCCACCAAGCACACATTTGCAGTGTCATCTAATTGTTCATCTTCTGAGTTGCTGGCTTCACTTTTATGCCATATGCTTGTGTTGGCGTACTTTCTTGATGTATATTTCTTCAGGTAGCCTTTGTCATATTTGCTATTTTTCTTTGATGATGATGCTGAGGGACAATCTTTCTTCATGTGTCCTTTCTTCTTGCATCCATAGCAAATAGGATCTTTTTCGTTGTTGTTGTTGTTGTCTTTGCTGTCCTTTCTGTTAAATCTCATGAACTTCTTGAACTTTCTTACCAGAAGAGCTTGATCTTCAGAGCCGGAGTCGCTGTCGTCGGAATCATCTTCGATGGTTCTTCTATGTTGAGCCTTGAGAGCGATCGTCTTCTCTGACTTTTTATTTTGTGTGGCATCATCAAAGTCTTGAAGTTCTAACTCGTGAGTGAGTAGCTTACCCATGAGTATTTCTAGAGACATTATTGAGAGGTTGTTCCCTTCAATGATTATTGTAGCCTTTGGAATCCAGTTCTTTGTAAGGGCTCGTAGAAGTTTACGAATCTTCTCATGGTTACTGTAATCCTTGCCTAGTGAGGATAGAGGATTTATAATATCCAAGAATCTTGTAAACATCTGAGTGACTGATTCACTTGGCTTCATTTTGAACGCCTCATACTCCTGAGTAAGTCTGCTGATCTTTGACTCCTTGACTTGTGTTGTTCCTTCGTGGGTTACTTCGAGAAGTTTCCATACTTCGTTTGATGTTGTGCAAGTAGACACCGTGTTGAATTCAGTTCTGTCTAAAGCACAAAATAAGGCGTTAATAGCACGTGCGTCAAGACTGGCCTTTTTTTTTCTTCCTCTGTATATTTGTCATTGGGTTTTTCAGCTAAAACACCATTAACATAAATACGAGGTGGCTTTTTATAGCCATCAATAACCACAGACCATAAGTCAAAATTAAGAGATTTCAGAAAGAAACTCATACGTGTTTTCCAATAAGTGTAGTTTGTGTCGTCAAACAGTGGAGGTCTGTTTGTGGCTTGGCCTTCACTTGTGAATTTTACAGTTGCCATGTGTAATGTTGTGATCTATATAAAAATTGAATTTAACTGCAATTTTACCTTGCTTTACCTATATAATCCGTTCTGATACCAATTGTAGGAACAAAATCGTAAAGCCGAATACTCTAGAGGGGGTGAATAGAGTAGGCAGCGGAATATTGCTAATTAAAAACTTGTTAGCAGTTAGATCACAGATATAATAATAATCATAAAAAGTAAATGACAGAAATTAAAAGAGATCAGATGGCAAACGCAAACACCGAGATTTATACTGGTTTTCCTCTTGTGAGGACTAGTCCAGTCGGAAGAACTCTAGCTTTCAGTTGAATCCACTATTGGAAAATTCTTGCATGTTTTCATACGAAGTCCTTTCAACTTCTACAGACGCGAGCTTTGATACGAAGAAATCGACCAACTTCAATTGTGAAGAGTTGAATCTTCTATCAAGCCTCTGATTATAATCACTCTGAAACTTCTAGACCGTACCGCACTGGCAAATCGACTAGAAGATTATAACTGGCTTAGGATTTAAAAATAAAAGCTTTTAAGAACTCTTTGGAAGAATGTAAGCTCAGAAAGAGAAGAGATTGAAAGTGAATTGGTGATCTGAAATGATCGAAATGCTTCTCTATTTATAGTTTTTCCAAAGACAGAACTCTGACAGAATTCGGACAGAATTCGGACAGAACTCTTTGTAACAAACCGTAACTGAAGGATGACCAAGTTCAAAAACCCAACGTTCACTAACGTTCCAAATGGACAAACTCTGGCCGAACTCTGGCCGAACTCGGCCCGAGTTCTCCTGGGTTTCTTCCAGTTCATTTTTTGAGAAAATAAATTTTGGCTTTTTGAAAGATCCTTCAGAAGCTTTTTGTAAAAAGAATGTTTTCCAAAAACATAGGTTATTTGTAAAGAATATGATGGTTTTGAAAAACGTTTTAGGATAGCCTATTTGCCAGTACGACTCGGTGTACAATGTATTCCTATTACATTGCATAACAGGATGTACATTCTGAATGGCAAACAGCTTCAGTCTTGAACATTGTTGATATCCATTGTTGAGCAGTGTCCAAAATATCGTAGGTAAACATCTGAGTTGACTTGCATTTACATCAAAACAAAGTTTAATCAATTATTAAAATCATGTTTGACCATGACCAATGGGCCAACACCTTTTTCTTCCTGAACTATGATATAATTAATTTTTTTCTTCTCTGTAGGCGTCAGAAGAGTCGGACTCTCGAGAATCGGCTGCTGTTTCTGAAGTCAATCCGGCCCTGACCACTTTGATTAGTGACATGTGTGCCGATATTATTTCTGCCGGGTTCTCTCGGCGGTGGCTGAGGGATCTCACGTTGCGGAAGTCTCGACCCAGGGCGAGGGGGCCTCCGCTAAACCCGTCCTCGAGAGTGCTGAATTTCAGCAGGATGACGCTGATCCAGTCTTATCTCCTTCTGGGGCAGCTGGGGCAGAGGAACCAGCTGAATTCGGCTTAGAGGTCGCTGGTGATGAGACTATAGCGGCTGTGAACGATCCTCAGCCTCCACAACCCTCCCCTGGCAAGATAAGCCAAATCTTTACTAGTGAGGAGGCTCATTTGCTCTATCATCACATCCTTCGGGTTAGACTGATTGATGGTTGCTCTGGACATACAGGTCCTGCCTCTTCACTGTCAATGACGGATATTGTCAGGGAAGGCTCTGCCAGCGGGGATCTGGTGGAAGGGAGTGTGCCCCTCCCCTTCTGACTTATATTGAGGGGCCTTCCGCTGGATCAAGGGAGATCAGATGGCGGCACAGCCGGGCCAAGGAGCAATGGTCCCTGCGTCCTCCTCTGCTCATATGGCTTCGGGGGTCGACCTCTCCACCTTGCCGATTATCCAGGTTCTTCGGGCCGCGGAGGAGGAGTTAGCTACTATCCAAGCGTCTTTTCGCTCAGAATTTGTTTCCCTGGTGGCAGGGGTGGCAAGTTTTGGTACGTCTCCTTCGACACTGCCAGCTACACTTCCTTTGACGCCGTCCTCTACGGAAGTTCTGGATGAGGCGTCACAGGATGTGGTTGGCAGTTTCTACCGCCACATGAAGAGAGGGGTTGAAGCTGCTGTAGAGCGGGGGACCCCCTTTGCCTTGGCCCGACAATGCGCTCGTGGCCAAATTAAAATTCTTAAAACCCTTCCTGGTGGGGTAGAGATAGTTGCGCTTCTGGAGCCCAAATTGCTAGAGGCTGATCAGCTCGTGGCCCAGTTTCAAGTGCTGCTGCAAGCTGATCTGTCTGCAGCCATAGATCAAGAGCGTGACTTCCTCACCACTGCCCTGGAGAAGGTAAGGACTGCACGAGATAAGTCTAAGCCGAATAAAATAAAGGACCTCGGCGACCTATCTCTCCAGTATGACCAGCTGAGCCGCAGGAGCGAGGATTGCATGGCTCGGGAAGCGGCCGCCTCTCGCAGAATAATTAATACAAGGGAGCAGATCATCGAGCTCCAGAGGAAGCTGGCATTCTTGGAATCTGAGCTCGAAGCTTCCCGTGCGGATAAAGTGCTGATCATTCAGGAGGCCGAAAAGGTTACCCGAGCTTCTGCTATCCTGGAGCGTGCTCTGAAGAAGCTTGAGGATGGCTGGTGGTCTCATGCGCATCTGGAGGATGCAGAGCGGCTGACTCAGGAAGCCGAGCGCCGGGCCAAGCAGAAGTTTGAGCGGTCATCTGTTTTGCTGAGGGACAGTCTCATGGAATTATGTATCGCCGAACCATAGTCGGCCTTTTTCTTCTTTTATTTATGTTTTTTTCCTTTTTTTGAGAGGGACGTGGTCCCAGAACATGTAGTACTTTTGACTTTCAAATAAAAGAGTATGTTTTATTTCACCCTTCATTTGTATTGCTTATTGCGTTTGTGGTATTGTGGTATTTGCCCTACTGGGGGCTGTTTGTGGACTTGTTACCCTTGGTATACCTTGGTTTTAAGTACGGATAACAAGTTTGATAGGGATACTTAGAACATTTTCAAAGTAAGGTGGCCATGGACGTTCCTGATATCGGTAGAAAGAATGCCATGGAGCAGCTGGGCTCCCGGGGCATGATGAGAAATGAGGGGCATGTACTAGGAAACTTAGTACAGCATTTGTGGTCAACAAAGGACATTTGTGGGCCTATTATCCTTGGCGTACTCCGATTTTGGGTACAGATAATAAGTCGAGAGAAAACCTACATACTTACTCAGAGGTAATGAGGACGTGGTAAATATGAGGGTTTCTTCAATGGAGCCTTCCTACTCAGAGGTAATGAGGACGTGGCAGGAGTGGGCTCCATGAAGGATACATAGAACAACTCAGAGGTAATGAGGACGTAGAAGTTCTACGTGAGGGGTGGTTTGTTTTTTTATAGAAGTGAAAAAAACTCAGAGGTAACATCGACGTGGTTGTTTCGGGAAATTTGTGGATCTGTTACCATTTTTATGCACTGAAAAGTGCGAGTATTGGATCATAAGGAGGGAGATCTTTTAGGAAGAAAGTTCAGAGGTATGATCATACATGACTTACTACCTAAAAAATGCGATATAGATTCATCTGGAGTGACCAGAGTATACGTTCAGCGGTACCTACGGGTACATAACTCAACAATCTGGGAGATTTGGAGTCAGAATGTAAGTTTAGCGGTACCAGAGGGTACATAACTCAATAATCTGGGAGATTGGATGATGTAGTTTCAAACATAATACTTCTTCAGGAACTTGCCGTTGATGGGCAACATGAGCAAGTCTCCATTTTGTTTTGCGAGGCGGTAAGCAGTATTGGAGAATACAGCCTCGATGACAAATGGGCCTTCCTACTTTGGCTGGAATTTGCCGATGGTTTTGTGAGTCATAACCATCAGCCTCCGAACTGCTAGAACGAGATTGCCTACTTGGAAGGTTCTGATCTTAACCTTCTTGTTAAAAGCTCCTGAGATACGTGTTTGGTACAGCTCGATTCGTTGTTGAGCTAACAGACGCTTCTCATCTAGAGCCTCCAACTCTTGTAACCAGCGATGGTGATTATCATCTGTCGTCAGTCGACAGGTGAGGGCGACACAGAGCGAAGGGATTTGAGTCTCCAGTGGGAGAACTGCCTCACTCCCATACACCCGAGAGAATGATAAGTTCCCAGTGGCCGTCCGTACTATAGTGCGGTACGCCCATAAGCATTCGCTAAGCTTCTCATTCCAGTCGCGTTTGTTGGAAGACACGAACTTCTTGAGCAGTTTGATTATAGTTTTATTGAATGCTTCTGCCAACCCATTCGCTGCAGGATTGTACGGTGTTGAAGCAACATTCTGGATTTGTGTCACGACCCGCACCCACTGTGAGGGTACGAGAACGTAACAACACCCAGCCTACGCCGCAGAGTCGGCGGTAGAACGCTGTCCTAGGTCACAACATCTAACAATTATATAACTAGCAGTTTATACTCCCCGAATGGGGGTGACATAGCAAAGGACTCAATCACAACTAAGGAAGATATAGCACGATATGAATAGAACTCAAGGAAATGAAATAGATAAAACCATAGTCTAAGATAATCCCAGCAGTACAAGTCTCAGATAAAAGAATATATACAAAACTGATCTCCACATAAAAGTCTAGCTAAAACATGTCCAACTACATAAAGATAAAAGCCTAACTATCTAGTCTAGGCAGTCGGGGGAAAGTCCTCAGCTACTGCTGGATCCTCCTGAGGGTCCAGCTCACAAGTGTCATCCAGTGCTGCCCCATAATAGGTGTCTAGGCCAGCCTCCTCCTCATCCTCTGTAATATTTTCAACAGGTCCAGTCAGGACAGGAGCGAGCACAGTACATCTCAACAATTCATAGCAGGTTCGAAAATATAAACATGCAGTAAAGTAAGATACAGGTACTGAAAAGAAAACAGTATGTAAAACAGAAAAAGAACTGTAATATAAATATCTACTATACATAGAGAACTAGCAGTGACTAGTGAGTCAGAGTACGAGATAGCACATGTGAACAGGACAGATTTGCACAGGATGTCGAGGTGCACAGGAAACTACACTACAAGGAATTGTTCACACGACTACTAGCACTCCCCCGTATCCCCAATCAATACACAAGGATCTAAACAGGTTATGTTATTGCACAGGATATCACATGGGGGCCCATATGGGGTGCACATGATAGTATACATGGGGGCTCCGTGAACATGAGAGTACAAGATTCACAGGAGTACACATGTAATGAAAGCACAGGAGTACATGATGTAAGTGAAACGCACAAGCACAATGTACCCGATGCTCCCGAGGGGGATAACATCGCATGTAGAGATCCATATAGTACCAATCCGTGTGACCAACGTGACAGTACAAGTAAAGTAATCTACTGCAGGTAATAATTCTAAGCAGGATATGAAATGATCAGAGAATGTACTCGCCTGATAGCCTGAGTGTCTGAAGAGAATATACTGTCCGAGGAGTGGTGTCTGTCTCCTATAGAACAGTACAAGTCACAACAAGTCTAAAATGATATAATGAAGTCCTACTATGCATTCTACATGATTCTAGGTCAATCTAGGCCAAAGTCAACTCTTGGTCAACTCTGGAAGTCAAACTAGGTCAACTATGGTCAAACTAGTCTACACCAGTCTATTCTAGGTCTAATTAAGCTATACAAGACCATTCTAGACTTTCTAGGCAAACAGACTCACCTATATGCCATAGGCTGAAAGACTAGGCCATAGGCCAAGGCAATACCATCCCTACAAAACATCCATACATATGACACATATATATATCACACAATCTAATAGAGAATACATATATACCTTTTTGTATAAGCTAAAAGGAATCACATATTGATATGGATATTCAAAATAACTTAGAATACATACCTATAGGCTAACATATGAATACATACAACACTATATGATATCACACATATACATATCTACCTATGATCTCCATACATAAATAGATATTCATATATATAAACCCTCATACACACATGGTCACACTAGGCTCTACCTATAGGTTTACTTATAGGTTCACACTCTCATAGGCTCACAAACTCACACACCTATCCAAATACAAGGCTCACAACCACTCACCTATATCCTCACACTCACAATTACCTATAGTCACATATAGGTTCTCATATACAACTCACACACATACTCAAAAGCTCACTAACACACACACTCCTACTCACACATAAAGGGCAGCCATATAGGCATGTATAGGGGGCTGCAATGGCTTGGTTTAGGACTGATTTGTGCAGGTTTTTGTGGAGCTGAAATGGACTGACTTGTAGAGGGGTTTGATGACAGGTTTAGAGTTGGTTTTAAGGGCTGTGTTCAGGTGGTATATAGGGGGAAAGGTTAAGGACTGAAAAGTGGGGTTTCAAGGCTGTTCTGAGGCTGAAACATTGGGATGTCATAGGCTGTTCTCAGGTTTTAGGGACTGGGTGTATGGACAGGTTTGTTACTGCTACTGCTGTTACCAACAGCAGTTCCTCCTCTATATCATCCCCATTCACTCCCACATCTCTCCACAACACAAACACACACACACCTATGATGCATCCATAAATATGTGTACAAACCAGCCATATATATACATATGTATATATATAGAGATCAACAAAACATCAACAAAACTGAAAAGAACTGAACTCAAATTTCCAGTTTCATACACTACCCTAAAATGAGATCAACACAACCATACATTTCTAAAATTGACACACAGTTTTTACAAAACATCAAACTCAGTTTTAACAGTTTAAAACTAAAACCCAGGTTGGTATATTGGATCAAAACAGTGAATAAACAACAACTCTGAAATCAAAACTTCACTAAAGCAGTCCCAATGAAATATTCACAGATTTTCATCAAACCTCTACCAAAACTTCCCAACTTCAACATATCATTATACAAGACATAGGTGAATGAGTTAGGGGTTTAAAACCATACCACAACATTGATTAAAATGATCTACATGAGTGCAAAAGTTCAATTTCACAAAAAGTCTGAAACTGGAAATTATAGCAGTTAAGATACTGTTTCAGAAAAAAATAGGAAGTAATAATCCAAATCGATTTTAAATACATAACAGTGGTTGGTAATGAACTAACATCATGTGCACGTGTCATAGCATGTGTTTGTGTCCCAGCAATAGGACACAAACGTGTCCAACAGAAGAAAACACAAAAATAGTGCACTGATACACTGTGCAAAACACACAGGCTCGTGCACGTGTGCACGAGTGTCGTGCACACGACACGACGCAAAAGAGGACTCGTGGTCACCAAGGTAGGTTCGCCTAGAGTGTGGCCTCGTGTCGAAGTGTCTGCATCAAGTCAAAACGTGTCGTGTCCGAAGATAAGAAGCCGTGTCAGTGGCAACAAAAGACAGTGCACAGACCCAGTGCATTCCCCTTGCGCGTGGAATTCCTTCCAAACCCGACCACGAACTGACACCAAATTTGGGGAGAGGGGAGACAGACAGTGCCCCAACAATCTTCCAAAATTTTGTGTCACGAAGATTCGTGTCGTGTCCGGAATTAACCCCGTGATGCAGGGGATCACTGTAGCCCGCGCGCGCGTGTGCGCGAGGGCGTGTGCACGAGTGTCGTGGAGACACGACACAAGCAAGATACCACCTCAGAGCTACATAAATGGCTAAGCGACATCAAAACACGAATTTACATTCAAATAGAAATCGAAAACAGCAAAGAAAGTCTCTCAGAGACATTTCATCAAACACATTCCACAGGTCACTGATACGTGTCCTGTTTGGACACGAAAGAACACGAAAACCTAGGGTTTCCTATTCCTATAGTTAGGTTAGGTCTAGGGCTCCCTATTCATGCATTTAAACCAGAGTTTCATGGTAGGAATGGTAAGTTACCTCAATGTATCAAATCCTTCCAAAAAGCTCAAAGAGTGGGGTTCTCCTCAATGGTGAAACTCCTCCAAATCTTTCCAAATCTGAGAATACTCATAGCCAACAGAAAGTAGGAAGAATTTAGAACCCAATCCAATTTTTTTGGGTCAAAAAGGAATAAAAATGGATTTATGATGAATTTCTAAAGATGGGAGCTCACCTCTTTCTTCTCTTGCAATAAATCCCAATGGAGGCTAGCCCTAAATTATAGGAGGGGATTAAATAGGGGGAAAATCCCTAGGTTCAGCTAGGGATGGCTGACCACTTGGCCTTGGGTTAGGGTTGAGCTAGGTTTAAGTCTAATCTAGCTAAGTCACAATAATGACTTGTGAAATCACAAGCCATTCACCAAATCAAATGATTTCTAAAATTCTAATTCTAGTTCTAAGAATCACTAACCACTAACTTGAGTCACACTAGGTTAGACTAGGGTCACTTGACCTAACCAAGCTCAACTAACTATGGTTAGTTCCTAGGTTAGTCTACAAGAGTCAAAACTGGCCAAAAATCAAACTAGTCCAAATAAATCCAAAATAAATCCTAAAAATTCCCATAAATTCTAAATAAATTATAATAATCCAAATAACCCTAAAAATGTCAAAAATATCCTAATCACATGGCTAGGCTCTAAGGTTACACTAGTCAAACACCAAATCATAAGCCATAACTTAAAAATAGTTTTAAATGATTAAAAATCACCAAAAATCATATTATCACTTAAATATCTTAATTAAATAAATTAAAATACAAAATTTCAAAATTACCCTTATTTTAGAAACTGGGTGTTACAAGTCTACCCACCTTAGAAAAATTTCGTCCTCGAAATTAAAACGGTAGTAGTCTTCTAGGTCAAACACCCCACAATCAAAGTCTCAAACATACCGTCAGATAGTCATATGCGTCTGTCCAAAATCATGATACTCAGAATCTTCGTCGTGCTAGTGAGCATGGCTACGATAATCACAGAGTCCTTGACTAAGGTACGTATCCTTAGGTTCATGGTATTTAAAATTTTCGCATTGCCGCATGCGACGGCGAAAACCTTAAATTCCTATACCCGAAAAATACATCCAAAATCTGACTATATGTCCTCACTATGCCAACTAACACGACCATCAAGATTCTAGATCCCATAACTGAGGTGACCTAGCCCATATGATTTTCTCAGAAGAAAAACAAACATAACGAATCACCAGATCAAACTTATCAACAATGAGGAAGTAGATATAAACCTCCTGATGTAGGCCCTCCTTCATGAGGTGGGTGAATTGCTGACATCATCCGGAGAGGTTAGAGATAAACCTCCTGATGTAGGCCAGCCTCCCTTGAAGGCCTCGAAGTTTACGAAGATTTCTCGGGGGGCCCATCTCCATGATTGCCTTCATCTTCTCAGGGTCTATGTGGATACCCTGGGAAGTAATGATGAAACCCAAGAACTTCCCAGTGGATACGCCCAAAAAGGATTTTGTAGGATTCATCTTCAAATTGTGCGCTTACATTAGGTCGAACACTGTCCTCAGATCATGCAGATGATCTTCCATAGAGCGGCTCTTGACGACGATGTCATCGACGTAGCATTCTACTGTTTTGCGGAAGTGGTCTCTAAATATGGCGCTCTTAAGTCTTTGATAGGTGGTGCCAGCATTCTTTAAACCGAAAGGCATTACTGTGTAGCAGTATGTGCCAATTGGTATTCGAAATAATGTATGTGTTGTGACTGGAGATGGTATCTCAGTTAACCCCAAGAAGATTGTAGCAGTCGAGGCATGGGCAGCGCCGACTTCAGTTGCGGAGATCAGGAGTTTTCTAGAGCTGACAGGATATTATCGGAGATTTGTACAGGATTTCTCCCGGGTTGCAGAGCCGTTGACACGGTTGACCCGGAAGGATGCTGAGTATGTTTGGTCAGAGGAGTGTCAGACAGCTTTTGATGAGTTGAAGAAGCGGCTTATGACAGCTCCGATTCTGACATTGTCTTCGGGATCGGGTGGTTTTACTATTTATGGTGACACTTCAGCGAAGGGGCTGGGTTGCATCTTGCAGCAGCATGGGAAGGTGATTGCCTATGCTTCCAGGCAATTACGTCCCCATGAGAAGAACTACCCTACCCACGACCTGGAGCTGGCGGCGGTGATTTTTGCTTTGAAGTTGTGGAAGCAATATCTGTATGGAGAGAGGGTAAAGATCTTCACAGATCACAAGAGCTTAAAGTATGTGTTCACTCAGAAGGAGTTGAACATGAGGTAGCACAGATGGCTAAAGTTGATGAAGGACTTTGACATCCTACTTCAGTACCACCCAGGAAAGGCCAATGTAGTTACCGATGCCTTGAGTAGGTATCCGACAGCCATATGTTTGACCATGGATTGACATTTGCTTGCAGATTTAGAGAGCCTTAGGATTGAGGTGATCGTGCCCGGGGTACAGATGCAGTTATGGAGGATGCAGATTCAGTCGAACTTGGTAGAGAGGATCAAGTCGACACAGTTTGAGGACGTTGCTCTGCGGTATCTCCAAGAGCAGGTTCGAGCAGGATTGTTAGAGGGTAAGTTTTCTCTTGCAGATGATGGTGCCTTGAGGCACGATTCCAGATTATGTGTGCCCAGCGGAGAGCTCAGGGAGCAGGTTATACAGGAGGCCCACAGATCTCAGTACTCCATACACCCGGGTGCCAACAAGATGTACCGAGATCTGAGAGAGCATGTTTGGTGGTCCGGGATGAAGCGGGAGGTGGCTCGCTTCGTAGCTAGGTGCTTGATCTGTCAGCAGGTCAAGGCGGAGAGGCAGAGGCCCGGTGGATTATTGCAGCCGCTGCCCATTCCCGAGTGGAAATGGGAGCATATCACTATAGACTTCGTATCAGGATTGTCGCATATACCAGGAGGAAAAAACGCGATTTGGGTCATCGTTGACAGGTTGACCAAATCGGCTCACTTCTTGCCATTCAAGGTGGGTACGTCTATAGAGAGGCTTGCGGAGATGTATATGCGGCAGATAGTCAGGATTCACGGTGTTCCGGTCAGCATCGTCTCAGATCGGGATAGTCGCTTCACTTCCTATTTTTGGAGGAGTCTGCAGACTAGCATGGGCACTCAGCTAAAGTTTAGTACCGTATACCACCCCCAGAAGGACGGACAGTCGAAGAGGGCTATTCAGACCCTTGAGGATATGCTACGGACGTGCGTCTTGGACTTTGGAGGCTCCTGGGAGGATTATCTTCATTTGGTGGAGTTTGCTTACAACAACAGTTTCCAGGCCAGCATTGAGATGTCACCTTTCGAGGCTCTGTACGGGCGTAGGTGCCGTACACCCTTATCATAGGATGATGTTGGTGAGCGAGCTTTACTGGGGCTAGAGATGGTTGTTGACGCAGCTGAAAAGGTGAAGCTCATCAGGGACATACTTCACGTGGCGCAGGACAGATATCGGCACTGGGCCGATAGCCACCGGAGGCCCTTGGAGTTTGAGGTACAGATTAGAGTAGGATTAGATTAGGTTGATTGTTTGTGATTTATAATCGTGTTTGTTTGTTATAATTAATTGAGACCTTTCTTGTGATTAGGTCGGAGACCAGGTTTTCTTGAGGATATCTCCGACTCGTAGTACGATACGTTTTGGTGGAGGCAGAAAGCTTAGCCCGCGCTTCATCGGCCCTTTCGTTATCAGCGGGAGTGTCGGTGACGTATCATACAGGCTAGACTTGTCGCCTGCACTTGTGGAGGTCCACAACGTATTTCACGTTTCACAGTTGAGACGGTACGTGGTTGACCCTAGCCATGTGCTTGATCATTCGGAGATTGAGGTCGGACCTACTCTCAGTTATCCAGAGCAGCCTGTAGAGATTCTGGATCGCCGGAAGAAGGTTCTGAGGAACCAGGTGATACCCTTGGTATGTATCGCTTGGAGGCATCATTCTCCAGGAGAGTCTACCTGGGAGCAGGAGGATGAGATGAGCGAGCGGTACCCTTATCTTTTTGGACCATGAAGTATACTTTCTATCATTCTCACCAGTTGCATTTCGCCGTTCAATTTCGAGAACAAAATTCTTTTAAGGAGGGTAGATTTATCACTACCACAATTTTAGTTTGAGGTTATTTTTGTCATTTTTGAATTCTTTAAATTTAAAATATATTATTAGGAATTTTTAAATAATTTAATTGAATGGTGTGATTTAAATACTAATATAATTATTGCCTTGTGTTTATGGTTAGCCTAACCTAGATTGGACCTAACCTAGATGAGTCATGACTAACTTAGTGAGCTACTTTGAGAATTAGATGGGTTGGTTAATGGGTTAAGTCAAGTTTAGTCATGGTTAAGTGATTTGCAAAGGACTAAGATAGAACCCTTGTTCTAGGCCATCTATTTCCCTTGATTCAATCCTAGCCATAGGATGAAACCCAAAAACCATAACCCTAACTTTATGACCAGCCAAGAGACCCCCCTTGCCTATATAATGCCTCTATGGGGATTTGAGCCTCTTTCTTTAATAGTTCTTCATTCTGTTAAGGAAATTGGCAAGCCTTCTTTAATTCTTTCCTAGGTTAATCAATATGACTCCTTTTTGAATGAAATTTCTTCCATTAGGACCTAATCAATGTTCTCTTGCTGTTGGTGGAGTCCAATCACAGATTTGAATCGATTTGATTGATTTGGTGGCTCGTGGAGATTCCCCCTTTGAAGAGCTTTTTGTGTTGAGAAACACCTATAGGTACATTCTATTCCAACCATTGAAACTAGGTTTAAATTGCATATTCATCTAGCCCTAGGTGTCCTGATTCTGTAGGAATAGGGTTTCCCAAGTTTTGTGTCCTGTACGTGTCCGTATCGGACACGTATCAGTGACAGTTTTAGGTGTTCGACGAAATACCACAAAGGGTATTTCGTTCGAATTTTCAAATTGTATTTGAATAGAAATTTAGATTTTTGTGTCGCTTGTACGAATTTGAGACACTGAGGTAGTTTTCGTGTCTTGTCGTGTCGATATGGACAAGTACACACACGGGTTCAGGCGTGCGTGCACGAGCACTGTAGCTCCCCTGCTACCAGCGTGCTCGTACGGGCTGCCCAGGGCACGTGGGCGCGTACTATTGGACGTGGAGCTTGGGGCAGTATCTGATACGATACTCCCCAAGTCTCGTGTCACTTGGTGGCGTGTCGTGTGTGTGCGGACACGTACACAGGCCAACCAAGCTCGCGCAGCCTCGTATGTAAGTGTGCGATGATCTGGACACTTGTGTCTGGTAGCTGTGGATACGACACTGAGGGTATGACACGTGCACACAATTGTTGTTATTTACCAACCTAAATTGTATGGGTTAATGTTGTTTTTATTGAAGAATGGGAATTCTCCATTCTTTTCTGATACTGAATTGTATCAGTGAGTTTTGAACTGTCCTATTTAGTTTTCTGTGTTTAAACCCTATAAATTAGTGATTAATTGATTTCTAATTTATGTCCTAATCATCCCCTAATCTCTGTTAGTATAAGCTATTCTTTTTATGGGAAATCGATTGTGGGTTGTGTATTTACAAATCTGAGTTTTGGTATCAGTAAATTATTCACTGTTTTGATTCCTGTTGGATTCCTTTTAAATGATTGATAACATGTTTGGGTGATGTGTCAATCTACTAACTTCTAATACCATGTTTAGGAATGTTAGGAATCATTAAGGGCATGTTGATTTCATTCACTGTTAAAGAGGAATACTGTTAAATATTCAATTAAGAACCTGGGGTTTTCATTTCATAAGTGCCACATTGATTAATGCATACCTTCCTATCAATTCTCCTGCACATGTTACACAATATACTGAATCCTATTCCTATGTTTATAAAATCTGACATGAGATAGGATCAACATGAATTGAGAAGATCCTGGTGGACGCACTAGCTGCAGAGGATGATCTTGAGCTTAGGCTCAATATTGGGCGAGACTCCCAGGGAGGCAGCAGTAGCGGAGGAACGGCCAAGAGGCCGCACTTTCAGTAGCAGCAGCACCAGCAGCAGAGGTTCCAGCCGTAGCAATTTCAACAGCCGAGGCATCAGCCAGTGCAGCATCAGCAGCAGAGGGTACAGCAGCAGGCACCGAGGCAGCAGGCCACCCCATGTGTTTATTGTAAGAAGCCAGGGTACGGGTGGAACGAGTGTAGAAAGAGGCTAGGCAGGTGCCTACTCTGTGGGGCAGCAGACCATCAGCTGAGGGAGTGCCCTATGTTCTCGGGACGAGAAGGAGCAGGAGCAGGAGCTAAGGCTCTAGGGGGACCGCAGAAGTGACCGTTGCCGACTCAGCAGCAGCGATTCGTACAGCACCAGCATCAGGCCAGGGGAGGCCAGCAGGGGCGAGCTTTCGCCATGGTAGCTGAGGATGTAGAGGCGATAGGAGAGCTGATCGCAGGTTCGGTTCTTCTTGACTCCAGTCCAGCTTTTGTATTATTTGATTTCGGTGCTTCCCATAGTTTTATATCAGTATCTTTTGCGGTTAGACACGGTATCATAGCTGAATCGTTGCCTAGGACTCACAAGATCACGACCGGGGGTGGTATTATCCTCGTATGTGATATTTGTAAGGGTCGGAGTGTTGTTTTGAGAGGCCGTGAGTTGGAGGTGAGCCTGCTCGTAATGCCATTGCCGAACTACGATATAGTACTCGGCATGGATTGGTTGAGCAGGCACCACGCCAGCATTGATTGCAGAGAGGGTAGAGTTCTTTTCAGAGCACCAGGGGAGCCAGAGTTCGAGTACTCTAGACGTCAGGCGGAGCAGAGCAGCAGAGTCTTCTGTGGAGTTTTGGTGGAGGAGCAGACGATTCCATACCCCTTGATAGCAGAGTATATGGATGTTTTTCCAGAGGAGTTGCCGGGATTGCCACCCGGAAGAGACATACAGTTCTCGATAGACTTGGTTCCAGGAGCGGAACCCATCTTTTAACATGTCTATCGGGTAAACAACAGCGAGCTGGGGGAGCTAAAGAAGCAAGTGGTTGAGCTGCAGGACAAGGGCTTCATCCGTTCGAGTTCGTCACCATGGGGTGCACCAGTGTTGTTTGTGCCGAAGAAAGATGGGTCAGTACGGATGTGTATTGACTACAGGGCACTCAACAACCTCACGATCAAGAACAGATACCCACTGCCGCAGATCGAAGATCTCTTTGATCAGTTGAGCGGAGCTCGGGTATTTTCCAAGATTGATCTGAGGTCGGGATATCATCAGGTAAAGGTGAAGGGGGATAATATTCCCAAGACCGCTTTCAGGACGCGGTACAGGCAGTTTGAGTTTCTGGTTATACCGTTTGGGCTAACCAATGCACCAGCAGTATTTATGAACCTTATGAACAAGGTGTTCCACCAGTATCTGGATCAGTTTGTGGTGGTGTTCATAGATGATATCTTGATATATTCCAAGACTGAGGAGGAGCACGAGGAGCATCTGCGGATAGTGCTGGAGATTCTCAGGAGGGAGCAGCTTTACGGAAAACTCTCCAAGTATGAGTTTTTCTTGGACCGGGTGGACTTCTTGGGGCACGTTGTGACTGGAAATGGTATCTCAGTTGACCCCAAGAAGATTGTAGAAGTCGAGGCATGGGCAGCGCCGACTTCAGTTGCGGAGATCAGGAGTTTCCTGGGGCTGGCAAGATATTATCAGAGATTTGTGCAGGATTTCTCCTGGGTTGCAGAGCCGTTGACACGGTTGACCCGGAAGGATGCTGAGTATGTTTGGTCAGAGGTGTGTCAGGCAGCTTTTGATGAGTTGAAGAAGCGGCTTATGACAGCTCCGATTCTGACATTGCCTTCTGGATCGGGTGGTTTTACTATTTATAGTGACGCTTCAGGGAAGGGGCTGGGTTGCGTCTTGCAGCAGCATAGGAAGGTGATTGCCTATGCTTCCAGGCAATTATGTCTCCATGAGAAGAACTACCCTACCCACGACCTGGAGCTGGCGGCGGTGATTTTTGCTTTGAAGTTGTGGAAGCATTATCTGTATGGGGAGAGGGTGGAGATCTTCACAGATCACAAGAGCTTAAAGTATGTATTCACTCAGAAGGAGTTGAACATGAGGCAGCGCAGATGGCTAGAGTTGATGAAGGACTTTGACATCCTACTTTAGTACCACCCAGGGAAGGCCAACGTGGTTGCCGATGCCTTGAGTAGGTATTCGACAGCCATGTGTTTGACCATGGATCGGCATTTGCTTGCAGACTTGGAGAGCCTTGGGATTGAGGTGATCGTGCCCGGGGTACAGATGCAGTTATGGGGGATACAGATTCAATCGGACTTGGTAGAGAGGATCAAGTCGACACAGTTTAAGGACGTTGCTCTGCGGTGTCTCCAAGAGTAGGTTCGAGCAGAATTATTGAAGGGCGAGTTTTCTCTTGCAGATGATAGTGCCTTGAGGCACGATTTCAGATTATGTGTGCCCAGCGGAGAGCTCAGGGAGCAGGTTATGCAGGAGGCCCACAGATCTCAGTACTCCATACACCCGGGTGCCAACAAGATGTACCGAGATCTGAGAAAGATGTTTGGTGGTCCGGGATGAAGCGGGAGGTGGCTCGCTTCGTAGCTAGGTGCTTGATCTGTCAACAGGTCAAGGCGGAGAGGCAGAGGCCCGGTGGATTATTGCAGCCGCTGCCCATTCCCGAGTGGAAATGGGAGCATATCACTATGGACTTCGTATCAGGATTGTCGTGTACACCAGGAGGAAAAGACGCGATTTGGGTCATCGTTGACAGGTTGACCAAATCAGCCCACTTCTTGCCATTCAAGGTGGGTACGTCTACAGAGAGGCTTGCGGAGATGTATATGCGGCAGATAGTCAGGATTCACGGTGTTCCGATCAGTATTGTCTCAGATCGGGATAGTCGCTTCACTTCCCATTTCTGGAGGAGTCTGCAGACTAGCTTGGGCACTCAGCTCAAGTTTAGTACCTTATACCACCCCCAGACGGACGGACAGTCGGAGAGGACTATTCAGACCCTTGAGGATATGTTATAGACGTGCGACTTGGACTTTGGAGGCTCCTGGGAGGATTATCTTCATTTGGTGGAGTTTGCTTACAATAATAGTTTCCAGGCCAGCATTGAGATGTCACCTTTCGAGGCTCTGTATGGGCGTAGGTGCCGTACACCCTTATCTTGGGATGATGTTGGTGAGCGAGCGTTACTGGGGCCAAAGATGGTTGTTGACGCAGCTGAGAAGGTGAAGCTCATCAGGGATAGACTTCGCGTGGCACAGGATAGACATCGGCACTGGGTCGATAGCCACCGGAGGCCCTTGGAGTTTGAGGTACAGATTAGAGTAGGATTAGATTAGGTTGATTGTTTGTGATTTATAATCATGTTTGTTTATTATAATTAATTGAGACCTTGCTTGTGATTAGGTCGGAGACCAGGTTTTCTTGAGGATATCTCCGACTCGTGGTACGATACATTTTGGTGGAGGCAGGAAGCTTAGCCCGTGCTTCATCGGCCCTTTCGTTATCAGCGGGTGAGTCAGTGATGTGTCATACAGGCTAGACTTGACGTCTGCACTTGTGGGGGTCCATAACGTATTTCACGTATCACAGTTGAGACGGTACGTAGCTGACCCTAGCCACGTGCTTGATCATTCGGAGATTGAGGTCGGACCTACTCTCAGTTATCCAGAGCAGCCTGTGGAGATTCTGGATCGCTGGGAGAAGGTTCTGAGGAACTAGGTGATACCCTTGGTACGTGTCGCTTGGAGGCAACATTCTCCAGGAGAGTCTACCTAGGAGCGGGAGGATGAGATGCGCGAACGGTACCCTTATCTTTTTGGACCATGAGGTATACTTTCTATCCTTCTCACTAGTTGCATTTCGCCTTTAAATTTCGAGGACGAATTTTTTTAAGGAAGGTAGATTTGTCACTACCACAATTTTAGTTTGAGGTTATTTTTGTCATTTTTAAATTATTTGAATTTAAAATATATTATTAGGAATTTTTAAATAATTTAATTGAATGGTGTGATTTAAATACTAATAAAATTATTGTCTTGTGTTTATGGTTAGCCTAACCTAGATTGGACCTAACCTAGATGAGTCATGACTAACTTAGTGAGCCACTTTGAGAATTAGATGGATTGGTTAAGGGGTTAAGTCAAGTTTAGTCATGGTTAAGTGATTTGCAAAGGACTAAGATAGAACCCTTGTTCTAGGCCATCTATTTCCCTTGATTCAATCCTAGCCATAGGATGAAACCCAAAAACCCTAACCCTAACTTTATGACCAGCCAAGAGACCCCCCTTGCCTATATAATGCCTCTATGGGGATTTGAGCCTCTTTCTTTAATAGTTCTTCATTCTCTTAAGAAAATAGGTAAGCCTTCTTTAATTCTTTCCTGGTTTAATCAAGAGGACTCCTTTTTGAATGAAATTTCTTCCATTAGGACCTAATCAATGTTCTCTTGCTGTTGGTGGAGTCCAATCACATATTTGAATCGATTTGATTGATTTGGTGGCTTGTGGAGATTCCCCCTTTGAAGAGCTTTTTGTGTTGAGAAACACCTATAGGTACATTCTATTCCACCTATTAAAACTAGGTTTAAATTGCATATTCATCTAGCCCTAGGTGTCCTAATTCTGTAGGAATAGGGTTTCCCAAGTTTCGTGTCATGTACGTGTCCGTATCGGACACATAACAGTGACAGTTTCAGGTGTTCGACGAAATGCCACAAAGGGCATTTCGTTCGAATTTTCAAATTGTATTTAAATAAAAATTTAGATTTTTGTGTCGCTTACACGAATTTGAGACACTGAGGTAGTTTCCGTGTCGTGTCGTGTCGATATGGACAAGTGCACATACGGGTTCAGGCACGCGTACACAAGCACTGTAGCTCCCCTGCTACCAGTGTGCTCGTACGGGCTGTCCAGGGCACGTGGGCGCATGCCATTGGACGTGGAGCTTGGGGCAGTGTGTGACATGACACTCCCCAAGTCTCGTGTCACTTGGTGGCGTGTCGTGTGCGTACGGACATGTGCACAGGCCAACCAAGCTCGCGCAGCCTCGTGTGCAAGTGTGCGATGATCTTGACACTTGTGTCTAGTAGCTGTGGACACGACACTGAGGGTATGACACATGCACACAATTGTTGTTATTTACCAACCTAAATTGTATGGGTTAATGTTGTTTTTATTGAAGAATGGGAATTCCCCATTCTTTTCTGATACTGAATTGTATCAGTGAGTTTTGAACTGTCCTATTTAGTTTTCTGTGTTTAAACCCTGTAATCTAGTGATTAATTGATTTCTAATTTAGGTCCTAATCATCCCCTAATCTCTGTTAGTATAAGCTATTCTTTTTATGGGAAATTGATTGTGGGTTGGGTATTTACAAATCTGAGTTTTGGTATCAGTGAATTATTTACTGTTTTGATTCCTGTTGGATTCCTTTTAAATGATTGATAACATGTTTAGGTGATGTGTTAATCTACTAACTTCTAATACCATGTTTAGGAATGTTAGGAATCATTAAGGGCATGTTGATTTCATTCACTGTTAAAGAGGAATACTGTTAACTGTTCAATTAAGAACCTGGGATTTTCATTTCATAAGTGCCACATTGATTAATGCATACCTTCCTATCAATTCCCCTGCACATGTTACACAATACACTGAATCCTATTCCTATGTTTATAAAATCAGACATGAGGTAGGATCAACATGAATTGATTTCTTCTTTTTCTTTTAACTGAAATTGTTCTATTCTTTTGTTCACTGTCACATATACACTGCACATCCCTGTCCTATAATTCCTGCACTGAAATCCTATTTTCCTGAATGTTTATGTTATTTAGAACTCAACCCTTGTCCTTTAAACCTGAGATTAGGCTATTGAGGGCTGTCACTTAGTTTATGGTTTAATGGGAAGTCCAACGAGTTCACAATCAACTTCAGTTTTCATTGAAACCTGAGACTCACTTAGTGGTTTCCTGTTGAATGAATCCTGAGATTTACATTCCTGTCACACACAGGAATTGGTGTCCCAGTTTTTGACTAAATCTGAAATTGCTTACTTGTCACATTTCCTCGAAATAGATTCCTATTACATCTTCCACTGTCACCTATAACACACACACACATTCATTACGTACACACACATAACCTTGGATTGGTCCTGTCCCCTCTTGTTTCTGAACTGTTTTGATTTGGGTATTGAAATCTGAGATTAAGTGTGGCTGAGTTGCCTTGATTTATGTTGTGAACTCTGAAAACCTGAGATGAGCTACCATATATGAAATCTGAGAACCACAATGGTATTTAAATGATTGATGAAACCTGAGAACATGACTTCTAAACTGATTTTCCTATGCTAAGCTGAGCCTATCACTCACTGTTTCACACACATGGACACCCTCACAGATCACCCTATCACTATACACACACACACACACACACACATACACATGAACACTTGAGTTTTCCCCCTCTCTATAACCTACTCCTATTGTAGATATATATGTAATGTGTATATATATATATATATATATATATATATATATATATATATATATATATTAAAAATATATATATAAAAAAAAATATATATATATATATATATATATAATATATATATATATATATATATATATATATATATATATATTTGGAAAATAAAAGCTTTATTGAATGATAGGCGCAAAATGCCGAAGCCTATACAAGTAAGCGCGCCTTGCGCTAAGAATGACCCAAAATAACGAAAGAAACATGAAGTGTTGCCCACAAAACGGTAACTGGACCGAGCATCAGAAGGTTAGGCGGTCAAAGCAGTGCCCAAGGAAAGAGCGCCCCTGCCTCTGTCAGTAGCCCAGGGCGGCCCAAAACTGGTCCGAGGTGTGAGTGCAACGTCTCTTTCTTTTGAAGATTTGCCGAGTCACCTCACTGTACAATTGAGGAGGCGGTAATTGACGGCCCTCGTATCTGTATTTGTTTCTGTTTTTCTAAAGTACCCAAAATACGGCGGCAGCGACGATCTGATGCCCGTGAGACGCGTTCCAGCTGGCCAGCAGATCGTTGATACCCCCGGTTGTGGGGACCAATTTGTAGCTATAGTGAAGTTTCGACCAAATACGGGAGGCAGAGTCCCCAGCAAGAAGAACGTGATCGACGGATTCTGGTTGGTGCTCAACACAGCAGTGGCATCTTGACGCCAGACTGAAGCCGAAGGATTTGACCGCATCGTCCGTAGGAAGTTTCCGACGCGTGGCACGCCAAAGGAGAATAGACCATTTCATTGAAATACACGAGTGCCAAAACTTGGCGGAAGGGGAGGTCGTTGCTTGGGTGTCTCTGATGATGGCTCTGGCCGAAGCTAGGGTGAAGATGCCACCCTGGTTGGGGGACCAACTGAGCACGTCATGAGCATCATTGATCGATAGATGAGATGCACCCAGGGTCGCCATAGCCGCCGGGCCAAACCAATCTCGAACTCTATCCCAATTCCACCTAGACACGTCATCATCCCATAAGTCTCGGATCTCGTACAACGGCGGAGTAGTAGCATTTGGCCTGAGGATCTCGTCCCCCAACCAGCGATCCTTACATGCCATCGAATGGCCATTGCCCAGTGTCAAGCGCAAGTGCGGTTCCGCAAGGATACGGTAGCGGATGATGCGCCGCCAGGACGCAGAGGATTTGTTGTTGACAGACGCGTCGGTTAAGTGACAAAATCTGGAGTATCTCGCTCTCATGAACCTGGTCCAGATCGAGTTTTCAGAGCAAATTTTCTACCACAATTTTGCCGTATTTGCGTCAACAATGTGGGCAAGTCTACAGAATCCCAGGCCACCCTCATCAGTATGTTTGGCCATGGTAGCCCAACTAGCCCAGTGATGCTTGTTCCTGCCCTCGAGATGACCCCAAAAGAAGTTGGCGATTATGGATTCTATAGAATGAAGAACTTTGATGGGGGGTGCGCACACAGCTAGGGTGTATATGGGGATGGAGGATAGGACGTGCTTTATGAGAATTAACTTCCCCCCGGGGGAAAGGGTGGCGTTGTGCCAGCCCGCAATTTTCTGCCGAATCTTGCCCACCAAGTGGTCAAAAATGCCAGAGTTCGCTCTACCGTACACCAACGGGCAGCCTAAGTAAAGGAAAGGGGGGTAAGCTGTGGAGAAGGAGGTCATGGTGGACAGTACGGCCGAGTGAGTTCTGTCGGCTTTGTGATGAGTGTAAATCACGCTCTTGTTGTTATTGATTTTCTGACCAGAGCATCGAGTGTAGTTAGCAAGCATTCTAATAACCACCTCAATGGCTCCAATAGCGCCAGCGGAGAAAATAAGGATGTCGTCCGAGTACGCAAGATGAGTTATGAGAGGACAACCGGTCGTTGTATGAAAGTGCTGGAATCCCGGAGATCGCGGCATGGTTTTGAGGATTCTGCTCAGGGCTTCGGCCGTGATGATGAAAATGGTGGAGGAGAGGGGGTCTTCCTGTCTTACTCTGCGAGTCGCTTTGAAGAAACCCTGAGGTTGACCGTTGATGATGGTGGAAAACCAGGAGTTGTTGATGGATCTGAATATGATGTCGATAACAGGTTTCGAGAAACTAAAGGCTCTGAACACCCAGATCATGAACTGCCAGTCAAGACGGTCGTACGCTTTTTCCATGTCCAGTTTGATGGCGACGTTCCCCCTTGGACGGGAATTTCATGCAAGTGATCATTTTTTGAGCCAGGAGGATATTATCAGTGATATTACGACCTTTGACGAAGCCGCTTTGCTCTTCGGAGATGATTCTGGGGAGAAGGTCCGACATTCTGGAGGCGATGATTTTAGAAATAATTTTATTGGTGAATGTGCATAGGCTGATTGGTCTGAAGTCTTTAAAGGACTCCGGGTTGTCTTTTTTGGGAATGAGGATGATGTGGGCGGAGGATATAGATTTTGGATACGTGGCTCCTTGAAAAAATACGGTTGTGGCATCCCAGAGGTCGAACCGAATGATGTCCTAGCATGTTCGGGAAAACACCCCGTTGAACCCGTCCGGACCTGGAGCGCTGTTAGCATTAATGGCCCACACAGCGGTCTTAACCTCGTCGACGGAGGGGGGAGCGCGGAGGCTTTCGTTATCCCTGTCACAAATCAGGGAGGGGATCTCGGACAGAAATTCGTCATCTTTAACCACGGCCTCTTTAGCAAACATGTTGGAGAAATAGTTCGTGGCTGTCGTCTGAATGTTTACCTGATCGTTCAGAAGTTGTCCATTTTCGTCGCGGATGCGATGGATCTTCAGAGAGCTTCTGCGTCCTTTGACGCATTTGTGAAAGAAGCCAGAGTTCTTGTCCCCTTCCATGTCCCAGGTTAATCTAGCCTTTTGTCTCCAGAATTCAGTTTCAACCCTGATTCTAGATTTAAGGATCGCCTTGGCGAGGTTGAGAGAGGCGCAATTCTCCTGGGAGTTGAAGGCGGCAAAATCGATCTCCGTACGGGAGACATCATCTTCATCATCTTTAATGGCTTGAAAAATGTCTCCGAAAGCAATTTTGCTCCAGGCCGTAAGGGCTTTTCTAGTAGCTTTGAGTTTGGTAGCAATTCTGACAAGAGGATCCGGGTGAGTGACAAAGGCCCAAGCCTCTTCCACTATGTGCATGAACTGGGAGTGGTGGCGCCAGAAGTCGAGGAAGCGGAAGGATTTATTGATGAGGTTATGGGTGTTGTTAATCTCGAGAAAGAGGGGGGAATGGTCAAATTCGGTGGAGTTCAGGTGCGACAGATTACTGATCAATCCCAAATCCGACCAACAGTCATTCACCATGGCACGATCAAGGCGGGAGTACTGCCTATGCGATCCATCTTACATGTTGCACCAAGTGAACTGGTTGCCGTGGAAGGGGATAGCAGAAAGGTGGGCGGTTAAGGCGAAGTTATTGAAGTCCTCCATGGCCGAAAGAGGGGGGTCTCGCCCACCGAATTTCTCCTCTCTACAAGATACTGTGTTGAAGTCTCCGATGCAAAGCCACGGCATATCGTCGTGGGAAAGGGAGGGCCCCGATAGAAGCTCCCAAAGAACTCTACGCTCCGGGATGCTGTAACTACCGTGGATGGCCGAAATAAGGATGCGGGACTTGAAGGCGGGATGCTCTACCCAACAGGAGAGGGCCTGGGGGGAGTCGTTAGTAATGCCAAAGTGGAAGTCTGCGAAGAAGATCCAAATGTCGTGACATCCAGAGATCGCTGAAGGGAATCCCAGCTTGAGTTGGATTTCTTTCATTCTTTTGTGGGGAATTTTGGGTTCAATAATGACAAGTAAATCAATCCGATTGGATTTGGTAAGGCTGATGATCCGATTCAAAGTCTGTTTATTCCCAATGCCTCGAACATTTCAAGAAAGAATATTAGGCATTAAGGTAGGAGGCAGGGGTGTTTTGAAGCTTTGCGGTGGATCTCGTGGTCATCACCGTACGTTGCCTTTGTTTCTTAGATTTCTTCTTTTTTTTGAGATTGTTGTTTTTGGGGCTGGTACAGACCGGAGCAATAGCCCCAACTGCACTCGAGTTAACGACTGTGACTCCCGAAGGGAAGTGACCGAGTCTTCACACTCCGCAAGGGCGCAAAGAGGATTATCTCGGTCAAGGAAACCCGCTGACAGAGCCTGCCAAAATCTGTCGGTGAGCGGACGAGGAGGAACCATGGCCAGGCATGGGGGGAGGTGGATCGGCAGAGGACGGAGCCCCGGCTACCACACCAATAAGGTGAGAACTGATGGACGAAGGTTGATTACTGGGCATCACGAGTTCGGAGGAGGAGGCTTGGAGGGGAGCCGCGGGAGATGTAGGGATGATGGGGGGGATTTGGAGGGGAACGAGTACGAGTTTGATAGGGGGAGAGGATGGGGGATTAGGGAGGCCACCGGAGATAGGCGTCTCCGGAGAACAATCTTCCGAGTCAAAGTCTAGAGCTCCGAACGAATTATGGAGAGGGATGGCGAGTGAAGGGGATAGTGGGTTTGGGAGGCAATCGGATGCCGGCGTCTCCGGAGCTCCATCAGCTGGGTCTGAGTCTAGCGCTCCGAAGGAATTACGGATGGTGATGGCGAGAGAAGGGGGTGGAGCGGAGACAGAAACGGTATGGATGGGGGAGCTCCGGGAGGGAGAAGGGGGGATGGCGGGGATCTGCGATGTGGGGCGGGATGAAGGGGTCGTGCCTGTATCGCACGCTTTCCTGGGGACAGGTTTCTTGAGTTCAGGGTGTGCGCAAAAGCAGTGTTGAAGAGAGTGGCCGCACATCTGGCAGTGTTGACAGAAAATAATACTGTTGTCGTAAACCAGCGCTTGGCTGAACGACTGATCTCCAAGTTCTATTTTGATCAGTTTGGGTGGCTCGTTTGCGAGGTCCAGCTCTACACAAATCTTTGCGTAGTTACATTTAGAGAGGTTCTTCGTTTCTTCGGCGATGGACACAAGGACTCCGAAAGAGCTGGCGATCCTCTTAAGGGCTGCAGCAGGAAAACACACTAGAAAGAGATTTGGAAGGGTGTCCCAGGAGGTGACGATGGTCGAATCGATCTTGGGATTAAAGTTCGGTGACCATTTGACAATTTTGACAAACTGAGTGTCAATTTTGGTCGATCCTATCGCCCACACTCTGATGTAGTCCTGTCGGAGGATAGATGAAGGAATAGGTATTTGGGATCGAGGGGGCAATCCGGAATGACGCCGATAGACCCTATCTGGTGATGGCCTCCCGAACCAAAGAGATTTTAGGACATCCGGATCCGAACTTGAGTACCAGAGTCCGGATGAAGGGGAAAGAGAGGGAACGGATCTCCACGTAGGAGAAGGGGACCCGGATAGGGTATCCGTCCGACGGTGGCGTCAGAGTGACGTCCGGCAGGACGACTTTCGCGGCCGGAATAGGGCCAGACCGAGACCGATCAGGTTGCAGGGCATCCGCGAAGGAGGTGGAGCTGGAGAGGGAACTGGAAACTGAAGGGACCAGGCCAGAGGGCGAGGACGGTCCGCGTCTCGAGGAGGGGGCAGCATCGGCAAGGGCCTGACGAGAAGGGATCTGCCGAGGATCTCGGGAGAACACCGCTTGGAGGCGGAGGAAGTGGGCGGTCGCCGGCCTGAATGCCCACAACTGTCGGGGGCAAGAAGGCTTGCGCCAAGGAAGGACCCGAGCAGGCAAAGTCCTATAGGGGAATGAGAGCCTCACAGGCGACTGCATGGGGAACCAGTACCTGCTCAGCAGGGAGCTGCCCACGAGGGAACCGTGCGGCGCGCCAACGGGAGGGCGCGCAAGTGACTGCAAGGATGGAGAGGCGGGGATGGGGTCCGTCAGGCGCGGAGGGGGAGGAGCGGGAAGGAGTGGGCCAGCGGAGGGGGGTTTACCCAACAGAAGCGCAGAGGCAGCTAGGGGAGCCGTGGGCCCCACAAGAGGGGGAGGGGGGTCCAACCTAAGTTGGGACACCTGCGCCTGTTAGATGATATAGGAGGCAGAATGGTGAGCTGTGGGTCCCACGAGAGGGGGTGGGGGCAAGCAAGACTGAACCAACTGTGCAGGAGCCAAAGAAGAAAAGGCTGTCACATGGAAGGGGCCCACATGCTCGGGTTGGACTGCGTAAATAGGGTCATCAAGTGCCAGCGCAAGGTGGGGAACCACGAGATGTTCCACAGTGCAGGGGCCCTCAGAGGGAGAATTTGAAATCCCTGCACAAAGCGACAGCGGGCCGTCCAAGGAATCTACTAGAGCGTTAATGCTCGACAGTCGAGGCGCCCTCCCCCCGAGGCTGCAGGCCCACGAGGAGTGACAGGACGGACGGGACGTCCGCGGCTCCGAACACGCCACCGAGGGTGGAGCCGGAGCTGATCCTGCCGAAGGCGCGTTGACTGATCGACGGACGCCGGGATCGGGAAGATGGGACCACCGCACCGGAGGTGCGACCGACGATGGGGCAAGAAGATCAGCTCCCTGGGCAACGGAGGAAGGCGGAGAGTCGCGGGGGTACCATCGCAGAATGGGTCTGCCGGAGTAACACCGAGGAATGCTCGACCAGGGCGACAAGCTTCTGCGACCAGCGAGCGCGAGGAGGAAGGAGTGAGTGGGAACCGACGGGGGGAGGGGAAGGGGAGGGGGGTCGCTGGCCAGCAGGATCGAAGGCGGCGGGGGTCTGACCATCTCCACCGCCCGAAACGCTCAGATCCATGCCCGACGACTTCGAGACGGCGGGGCACGGCACGGCCGGGACAACCTGACTATAGGAGGAGACGAGCGGAGGAACCTCTCCGACTCCGGCGGGCAAGGCGACAGGAGACGAGGGGTAACTCCAAGGAGGGGGAGAACCCAAAATCGAGGGGAGGGCGGAGCGGGGGGGCCGGCGCCGCAGCCCGAAGCGGGAGCGGCAGGTCGGGGACCAGCCAGCCGTACGGTGGATGTCGCCCGCTATGTGAGGAGAGGCGGCAGGGTACGGAGCTGCGCGGCGGTGACGACCTCACTGTCGGCGGTGAGCGCTGAGGGAGGGCGTCAGAGATGACTGGCCGGAGGACGGGAGGACGGGGGTGGCGGGCGGCGGAGCGGGCCTGGAGGGAAAGAGGGGGGGAAGGGGATCCATCATTCATTCATTATATATATATATATATATATATATATATATATATATATATGAGTTTGTGTATTGTAAAAGGGTATCTACTATGGATACCTACATGGGTGTATAGGTCATGTTAGCATATATATATATGTAAGTATCATATAGGTATAACTTGTGTGTGAACTTTATATATGTATTTCATGTATATGTGTGTATGGTTAGATTTTATAAATATATCTAGAGTGTTAGGATGGATTTAGATTTGACTTGGGTATGTTTCAGTGATGGCCCATAGGCATGATATAGCCTATGGCCTGTATGTGAGTCAGTTTGACTAGTGAGCCTAGTTGGGCTTGTACAGCCTTATTAGCCCTAGAATAGACTTGCTAGACTAGAGTAGACTAGTTTAACTTAGTTTGACCTAGTTGACTTCTAGAGTTGACCAGAGTTGACCAAGAGTTGACTTTGGCCTAGTCTGACCTATACTCATGTAGAATGTATTGCAGTGTTTTACTTTACCATTCTGGACTTGTTGTGACTTGTGCTGTTCTGAATAGGAGCCAGACACCACTCCTCGGATAGTACTTTTCAGTTGGACACTCAGATACCAGGCGAGTACATTCTCTGATCATTTCATACCATGTTTAGGATTATATTTCCTGCTTTAGACTATCTTACTTGATGCTGACACGTTGGAACACGGATCGGTACTATATGGATCCCTTCATGAGATGTTATCCTTCTCGGAAGCATCAGATACTTTTGTCTCATGTGTGTTTCACTTACATCACGTATCTCATGCTTCTATTATCATGAATCTTCGGGAATCAGCTAGTGACTCGTATACCCTCATGATCATCGAGCCTTCACGAATCAATTCATGAATTACCCTTTTTGGGCAACGTAGTATAATCATGAATCTTAATGTAACTTGAATGGATCCTTGTGTATTGATTGGGGATGGGGGAGTATAAATGAACATATGAATAAATCCAAGTAGTGTAATCATGAATCAATTCCCTGTAGTGTAATCATGAATCAGTCCTTAGCCATTCACATGTTTATGCAGTACTCTGAATCACTAGCACTGTCTCTCTTTATACATATCATAGATATTTACTTACAGTCTCTCTCTTTCATTATGCTATTCTTCAGTTCCTGTATTTTATTCTCTAGCATGATTATATTTCCTTTCCTGCTATGACTTGTTGAGATGTATTGTGCTCGTTCCTGTCCTGACTGGACCTATTGAAATATTACAGAGGATGAGGACGAGGCTGGCTACCCTACTTATTATGGGGCAACTTTAGATGACAGTTGTGACTTGGACCAGCAGGAGCCCTTAGCTTTGGACGACACTCCTCTAGACTAGGATGTCTTATATATATTCATTCTGGATGATTGTATATATTAGTACTTGGGATTTAGGATATGTATTATCTTAGACAATTAGAATCTCTTTGTGTACTTAGAATTTCGTTTCTTTTTAGCAGTATTTATCTATTTATCATTCCAGCTTATCTTCTGCCTTAGTTTGTGATTGAGTTTACTTTCTGCTTGTCACCCCCATTCGGGGAGTATAAACTATTTAGAAATTATATTGATTAGATGTTGTGACCTAGGACAGCGTTCTACCGCCGACACTGCGGCGTAGGCTGGACGTACCCACGTCTCGTACCCTTACTCTAGGGTGCGGGTCGTGACAGCTTCTACCATTGTGCATCTAGCTGTTATGCCCATGGCTCTAACTCAAGAAGTTCAGGAATGTCTTCATCTCCTCGTAGGCATCATTAAATGCCATATTAACGGACAAGACTTGCCTGAATACGTCCTCGATGTTGACATCCGAATCGGACGTTGGTGATCCGGTTGAGTGTGAATGCCAGTCGTATTCTTCGTCTGAGCTTTCAGGGGTCGCTGCAGGTGTAACATAACCTAGCCCACATCTGGTTTTGTTGTAGTAATCTCGTGGTTTCCCAACGGGGACCGACAATTGTAAGGGTAATCATCGTCCAGTGCCGTAGTTCAAGCCTGGTGTAGTTTTTAGATCATACCCCTGTTTTTAAATAAGGTACTTGGATCGGGAACTATACAGATAAAAGGGCAGTCTTTCGGTGTCGGGTTCAAGATCAACTTCTTCTATCCTGAAGGGTTGTGGATCATTCTTCCGGCCGAAGATGATTAGATGATCCTCTCCCTCGACTATGAGGTAAGCGTCATCCACTGGAGTAAGTTGGTTTACGGTGTAGACATTTGTCACCTGTGTGTGTAGGTGAGTGCCTATACCGTGTTCTATAGCATACATTGTACAAAACTTATTAAGCTCGAGGTAGTTCAAAGATTACCCTTTATTGATGAAGTAAGGTATATTTTCTAGTGGGATTACATCATCTGCAGATGGAACATCAGTGTGAGCAGCCACATACTTGGCCAGCTCTGACTCTTCTTCAGCCACCCCATGTGTCAATGAAGACTGAGAGGATGACTTGGGCAGCTAAATCATCAAGGACTCCACTGGTAGAGCAGAAGGTGGAGTCGTTGGCGTACTAGCGACCCCCAGTTTGGTGCTAGGTGCTGGGCGGGGAGTTGTTGGCTGGCTAGCAGTCCCCGGCTTAGCGCTCGGCTGCCGATTCATTCTGGGAAGGCGAATCGTCATCGGCTTGACGGAGGGATTGAGCTCCTCTGTTTGTTGCTGGCTAGCTCTAGGCAGCCTGATTGTCAGTGGCTCTGTCGTGGGTCTTGGCGCTTGGCCAGACTATAGCAGTAGGATTATCATCTGCCCCTCTTGTGCAGAGAGGCTGATTGCATCCTTACACAGAGTGGCTGTAAGTGGTGCAGTTCTTCCAGGTTTACGGGCTTGGAGGTGGATTGTCAGAGGTTCTTCCGATCCAGCTGCCGCCTCAGTTTGAGCTTGAGTATCTCCTTCGACAAGATGCCTTTTCGACTTCTCGTACAAGCATGAGTCGGAGTAGTAGGATTCGACCCCTTTAAAGGGATCAATGTCAGCAAATTATGTCCTCACGAAGCCGTGCTTGTCGACGTACTTGAAGCACTGGTGTAGTATGGAAGGCACGATCATGTAATCGTGTATCCAAGGACGCCACAGGAGAATATTGTAAGACGTATCCGCATCTATGACATAACAGGTCACTTCTGATTGAAGATCACCGATTTGGTATTTCAGACAAATTTTTCTGATCGGATAGCTTCTGTCAGGCGATGTATTGGGATGCGCAGATAGTGTAGCAGGCTCTTCGGGATGATGCTTATGGAAGAACCGGGGTCAATATGCATCTGATCCACCATGATATCGCCAATGTACCCAGTATAATACAGAGGACGATCGTGCAGGTTGGTCTTGATAAGCATATCCTGCGGAGTAAAGACAATGTTGGGTATTGCGCCTGTGCAAGCGTTGTCATAGAGATCTGCAGGCGAGCTTTCCCCAATAAGATTGGACTGAGCCAGATATGCATCGGCATTCTGGAGTGCCTCGCTTAGTGCGATGCAAACATCTTTGGACAGTCTCAAGAACTCTTATAATGACAACTTGGCCGGTGTGTTGGCCAATTGTGCCAAGATGTCAAAGTTGTAGGGCCTCTCCAGCCGATGAGGCGTCTCTCTTCGGAGCGGTTTGTCAAAGAGAGTCTCCTTCTGCCTAGGCTTGTCGGTCGTCGAAGGTTGAAAAGAACCTGGAGCATCAGCAGCCGTCGGTTGATGATCTTCAGCCGAGTTACCCGATGGAGGTTGAGTTTGTGCACCGGATCGGGTAACAACAGCCGTAGCTTATTCGACCTCTGCCGAGATTGTGTGGCATGATTTGACTTTCCTACTCTTCTTCTTGCTGGTGGAGGGTGGTGCGGACTAAGTCACTTCAGGTACCAGGTCCGGATGGACCCACATGACCTTCCCTTGTGATGTGGTAAGGGGTACTAGACCAGCAGCCTGGTCTCGAGGAGGTGGAAGGTTAGCGACCTCCATCTTTGCTCTGGGGACGGGTACTGCTCCATCTTGAGTCTTTGTCGGAGGGAAGTTGCCGAATTGTACTGACACCATGTTGGCTGTCACGGTCACCTCTTCGAAATCAATGGCCAGGGCCTTAGAATCAATGAGATGCTGGATGTATCGCTTCAGTTGGTAGCAGTCTTGTGTAGTATGGTGGACATAGTGATGGTAGTGGCAGTACTTGGGGCTCTCCATTTCTACAGGATGAGGTTCACGCCTTGGAGGGGGGAGCTGAATTCGACCTCCTTGTATGACCATGTCCAAGATGGGCTTGACATGGCCGTCATCGAAGTAGTAGGTCATCTGAGGCCACTGCTTCTTTGCCGGCTTCGGTTCAGGCTTCGGAGCTGTATTGACCACCATAGCCTGTTTTCCCTTGTTGTCTCGATTGTTGGAGGAATTACCACCATTGTTGTTGTTGGCGTTAGGGCGTTTGCCCCTGTCCTCTCCTTCCGAGATGAGCAATCCCAGTTGGTGAGCTTTCTTCAACTTGTCTTCTGCGCTAGTGGCGCTGATAATGAAAGTTTTCCAGTCCTTTAATTGACTCTCGTCCATCCAGAGGCTGATTGTGGGGGGAAGCCTTTTTTGGCAAATTTCAATTAAGGAGGAATCAGGGTTACCGGAAGGCAACTTCATCGCGGTCTGGCGAAACCGCTCGATATAGTTCCTTGTCAGCTCCTTTTCTCCTTGAACAACGTCCATGAGGGTGGACATCGTCACGTCTTGTCCTACTTCGTAGAACCTCTCCAGGAATATACATTTGAAGCCGGCGAAGGAATGGATGCAGTTGTCCAGCAAGTTGCGGTACCAGTCGAAGGCGACCCCTTCTAACGCTCCAAGGAACAACCGCGTAAGGATGGCATCGTCATGAGGTAGATGGTCGGTTGTGACTTCGAAGTAGGTGATGTACCTTCTTGCAGATGTCTTCCCATCATACGGATTGATGTTGAATGGTTTATATCTTGGTGGGAAGGGCACATCTCTCCATACAGAAGTAAAGAGACTCATATAATCACTCGTAGTGCACGTGTCATGATAAGTACAATGTTTCTACACATGGACGGCTTGGGCGAAGGATGAGTTATAAGGCCCGCCACCGTAACCGGGAGAGTTGCCAACAATACAATCTGGGCCTTGTCCACGTGCCTAGTAATTGTACCCCTCCAATATCCAAAACTCACTATCATGAAAAATACGGTCTCGATTACGATAAGGAAATATGAACAATAGTCAATCATTCAACTCTCGTATGTGTAACAGTCAAGACACAGAAATGTCATGTATAAGTGAAATATAACAATATAAAGTAAATGCACATGAAGGTGTCAACAAGTACTAGCCTGAACTCCTGGATGAAATGAGACAAGATGAACTTTGACCTAGATGCTATAAAATCATGCCATCATCCCACGAACCCTGTCGCACAAACAACCACAAGTTAGATATACAATTCCCACTCTAAAAACCTTAAAAAGTAGCTAATGGGTTAACATAATTAATCCTATTTTAATTCTAGAATAAACCAACTAAAACCTATTTTAACCTATTTAAATCTGAAAATAGAATCTAAACACAAATAGTTGGCTAAGAAAAAGTCACGGTTCCAAATTCGAAACCTGTGGCACGCAAACCGAGACATACTATTAACTAACTAGTCAAACATTATGAATTCAAAAGTTTGAGTGTGCAATATAGTATATTTCAGTTCCACGAGTGCACTGAAATCGACCGTGGTGCAAAATCATGATTTGGTCAAAAGTTATCGCCATTATGGCTAACCGTGACCAAATCGATGAATCGTTGACCAAAACTGAATTCTATGAATAAAATAAAATACTAGATGAAACTCTAAATTTCTGAAAAAATTATATGTTTTAGAGATCGGTGGCAGGTTTCCGAAACTTCAAACGGACCGCAAATCGGTGTTCGGGATCCCTTGGAATCTCAAAAAATGTACGACATGTCAATTTTTGGACAATTGACACTCAATTAATTATCTTGAAATTTGAACACAAAATTACATAAACTAAAGTAGATATTCGGAATTCTAACCTAAATATGCTTCTAGTAAAAAAACGGGGTATGAAACGGACGTCTAGATCGACGGCAATCGCTCCGCGAAGTCGAGATCTCTACTAGAACTCTCTCTCATAAAGGCGGCTGGAATTTCTAGGTTTTTGTGAATTAATAACATATATATATATATATATATATATATATATATATATATATATATATATATATATAAAGGAGAGAGAGGCGGTGGATAACTCATTTGAGCGCCGACAGGTAGGCCAGGGGGTCGTTGACTGTGCTGATAACTGTATAATTAATTATTATTTACAGAAAATCATTAAAAGATTATTTTAACTCCAAATAAATTCTAGAAAAATCCAAAAAAACTCTAGAAAATTCTAGAAAATATTTCTAGGTGTCTAGAGCAT